>JADBJO010000227.1:630000-640881 GCA_016801955.1 Conus betulinus | reverse complement strand
GCTCTCTTCTCTCTCTCTCTCTCTATCTCTCTTTCTCTCTCTCTCCAGCCATCACTACCCCCCCCCCTCCTTCCCACGCCCCTCCGTGACAGTGTGGGACCTTCTCTCCATCACTACCCCCCCCCCCTCCTTCCCACGCCCCTCCGTGACAGTGTGGGACCTCTCTCCACATCACTACCCCCCCCCCCCTCCCTTCCCACGCCCCTCCGTGACAGTGTGGGACCTCTCTCCATCACTACCCCCCCCCCTCCTTCCCACGTCCCCCCGTGACAGTGTGGGGACCTCTCTCCATCACTACCCCCCACCCCCACGTCCCCCCCGTGACAGTGTGGGACCCACTACCCCCCCCCTCCTTCCCACGCCCCCCCGTGACAGTGTGGGGACCTCTCCCCCATCACTCCCCCCCCCCCTCCTTCCCCCTAACGTTCCCCTCCATCGTGACAGTGTGGGACTCTCTCCCCATCACTACCCCCCCCCCCCCCGTTCCTCCCCACGTCCCCCCCCCCCCCTTCCCACAGTGTCTGGTGTTGTGTACATTTCCTCCAGGTGGCGTGTTTGTCGGCAGGGAAGAACGTAACGTGCTTCTGCAGCTGAATTTTTTTTTCCACAACCGGCTTTTTAGTTGTTATAGTATGTTTGTGCTCTCCTCTCTCTCTCTCCTCTCTCTCTCTCTCTCTCTCTCTCTCTCTCTCTCTCTCTCTCTCTCTCTCCACTCTGACTCTCCCTTCTCTCTTTCTCTCCCCACCCCACTCGCTCTCTCTCTCTCTCTTTTCTCTCTCTTTTTCTCTCCTCCCTTTGTCACACACACACACACACACTCACAACACACACACACACACACACACACACACACACACACACACACAACACACACACACACACACACACAGCACACTCCTCTCTCTCCCTCTCTCTTTCTCTCTCTCTCTCTCTCCTCTCTCTCTCTCTCTCTCTCTCTCTCTCCTCTCTCTCTCTCTCCCTCTCTCTCTCTCTCTCTCCCCCCTTCTCATTTTCCACCGTGACCCATGGTTATGTGTACAGATCTTATCTCCCCACTTCTCTTCTCAATGTCCCTGGCCCACGACATTGTCAGATGTTTGACAGCTTGATGGAGGTGCCAGTTTGTTTGTTGACAGGGTGGAACGTAAGGTAATGCTGAAGGTTGTATTCATTATATTCATTTAGTTTTTCTCAGTCGGCGATTTCTATTGTTTCTCTCTCTCTCTCTCTCTCTCTCTCTCTCTCTCTCTATCTCTCTCTCTCTCTCTCTCTCTCTCTCTCTCTCTCTCTCTCTCTCTCTCTCACCCAGTGTCTCTTTCTTTCTCTTTCTCCATTTTTCATTTCATCATCATCAAGTTTCCTCCCTCGTCCCCCCCTCCCCCCCCCCCCCCCCCCCCCACCCCCCCCCCCCCACACATTTCTCGCTTCTTCCTCTCGCTTGTACTTCCTCCCATCTCTCTCTCTATCTCTCTGTTCTCTCCCTCTGTCTCTCTCGCTCCCTCTTTCTCCCTCCCTCTCTCTCTCTCTCTCTCTCTCTCTCTCTCTCTCTTTCTCCATCCCTCAATCCCCCTTCTCTCTCTCTCCTCTCTCTCTCTCTCTCTCTCTCTCTCTCTCTCTCTCTCTCTCTCTCTCTCTCTCCTCTCTCTCTCTCGGTTGCCCGCTCTTCCGCTCACTGTCGTGGACAATCTGTCTGTGATACGACGGTAGATCTTTGTGTGCTTTTTATCCCTTGGAGGGCGCGTGTGTGTGTGAGTGTGTGGTGTGTGTGTGTGTGTGTGTGTGTGTGTGTGTGTGTGTGTGTGTGTGTGTGTGTGTGAGTGTGTGTGTGTGTGTGTTGTGTGTTGAGAGAGAGAGAGAGAGAAAAGAGAGCGACATAGAGAGAGACACAGAGAGAGAGAGCGAGAGAGAGAGAGAGAGAGAGAGAGAGAGAGACAGAGAGAGAGAGAGAGAGAGTGGGAGGAGGGAAGGGGGAGGAGAGAAGGGGAGAGGATTCTGGAAATAAACACTGTTTACGGCTTGATGCCGAAGACCTAATTCCAGCAGACAGAAGGCAGACAGTATCCCGTACGTGAGGGCTTCGTTCATTTCTCTCCCACTTTATTTCGTCTGTGGGTTGGCCTCCTGGGCAGCACCTGATTTCGGATGCTGATAAGGAGAGGGAGGATGATGGGGATGAGGACGATGATGATGATGATGATGATGATGATGATGATGATGATGAAGGTGAAGGAGAAGGTGATGAGAACGATGATGATGATGATGATGGTGGTGGTGGTGGTGGTGGTGGCGGTGGGCGGTGGTGGCGGCGGCGGCGGCGGTGGTGGTGGTGACGGTGTGGTGATGGTGATGCGTGTTCGGGTGTACTCCGTTGTGTGCTGTTGGTGTTGTTCAATGTAACGTCTTTGCAGTGAAAGGGCTGTGAGATGGTATGTTGCATGACTTGCAATGTGCTCAGGAATCTGTGTGAGACTGAGTGTATGCTGACATTGTGTTGTATAGGCAGTGAGACTGATTGTATGTTGACAGTGTGTGTGTGTGGGCAGTGTGTTGTATGGGCAGTGTGTTGTATGGGGCAGTGTGTGTATGGGCAGTGTGTTGTATAGGCAGTGAGACTGATTGTATGTTGACAGTGTGTTGTATGGGCAGTGAGATGATTGTATGCTGACAGTGTGTTGTATGGGCAGTGACTGATTGTATGCTGACAGTGTGTTGTATGGGCAGTGAGACTGATTGTATGCTGACAGTGTGTTGTATGGGCAGTGTGTTGTATGGGCAGTGAGACTGATGTATGCCGTAAGTGTGTTGTATGGGCAGTGAGACTGATTGTATGCCGACAGTGTGTTGTATGGGCAGTGAGACTGATTGTATGCTGACAGTGTGTTGTATGGGCAGTGAGACTGATTGTATGCTGGCAGTGTGTTGTATGGGCAGTGAGACTGATTGTATGCTGACAGTGTGTTGTATGGGCAGTGAGACTGATTGTATGCTCTGACAGTGTGTTTGTATGAGCAGTGACTGATTGTATGCTGACAGTGTGTTGTATGAGCAGTGAGACTGATTGTATGCTGACAGTGTGTTGTATGAGCAGTGAGACTGATTGTATGCTGACAGTGTTTTGTATGGGCAGTGAGACTGATTGTATGCTGACGGTGTGTTGTATGGGCAGTGAGACTGATTGTATGCTGACAGTGTGTTGTATGGGCAGTGTGTTATATGGGCAGTGAGACTGATGTATGTTGACAGCGTGTTGTATGGGCAGTGAGACTGATTGTATGCTCTGACAGTGTGTTGTATGTGCAGTGAGACTGATTGTATGCTGACAGCGTGTTGTATGGGCAGTGTGTTATATGGGCAGTGACTGATTGTATGCTCTGACAGTGTGTTTTATGGGCAGTGAGACTGGATTGTATGCTCTGACAGTGTGTTGTATGTGCAGTGAGACTGATTGTATGCTCTGACAGTGTGTTGTATGGGCAGTGAGACTGATTGTATGCTGACAGTGTGTTGTATGAGCAGTGACTGATTGTATGCTGACAGAGTGTTGTATGGGCAGTGACTGATTGTATGCTGACAGTGTGTTGTATGAGCAGTGACTGATTGTATGCCGACAGTGTGTTGTATGGGCAGTGAGACTGAGTGTATGCTGACAGTGTGTGTTGTATGGGCAGTGAGACTGATTGTATGCTGACAGTGTGTTGTATGTGCAGTGAGACTGATTGTATGCTGACAGTGTGTTGTATGAGCAGTGACTGATTGTATGCTGACAGTGTGTTGTATGACCAGTGACTGATTGTATGCTCTGACAGTGTGTTGTATGAGCAGTGACTGATTGTATGCTGACAGTGTGTTGTATGGGCAGTGTGTTGTATGGGCAGTGAGACTGATTGTATGCTCTGACAGTGTGTTGTATGGGCAGTGAGACTGATTGTATGCTGACAGTGTGTTGTATGGGCAGTGAGACTGATGATGCTCTGACAGTGTGTTGTATGCTCTGACAGTGTGTTGTATGGGCAATGAGACTGATTGTATGCTGACAGTGTGTTGTATGGGCAGTGAGACTGATTGTATGCTGACAGTGTGTGTGTGTATGGGCAGTGAGACTGATTGTATGCTGACAGTGTTGTTGTGGGGGCAGTGAGACTGATTGTATGCTCTGACAGTGTGTTGTATGGGCAGTGAGACTGATTGTATGCTGACAGTGTGTTGTATGGGCAGTGAGACTGATTGTATGCTGACAGTGTGTTGTATGGGCAGTGAGACTGATTGTATGCCAACAGTGTGTTGTATGGGCAGTGAGACTGATTGTATGATCTGACAGTGTGTTGTATGGGCAGTGAGACTGATTGTATGCCGACAGTGTGTTGTATGAGCAGTGAGACTGATTGTATGCTGACAGTGTGTTGTATGGGCAGTGTGTTGTATGGGCAGTGAGACTGATTGTATGCCGACAGTGTGTTGTATGGGCAGTGAGACTGATTGTATGCCGACAGTGTGTTGTATGGGCAGTGAGACTGGTTGTATGCTGACAGTGTGTGTTGTATGGGCAGTGAGAGACTGATTGTATGCCGACAGTGTGTTGTATGGTCAGTGAGACTGATTGTATGCTGACAGTGTGTTGTATGGGCAGTGAGACTGATGTGTATGCCGACAGTGTGTTGTATGAGCAGTGAGACTGATTGTATGCTCTGACAGTGTGTTGTATGGGCAGTGTGTTGTATGGGCAATGAGAGACTGATTGTATGCTCTGACAATTCTATGTATTGACAACGATGCCATCAGATGAGTGAGATTCTGTATTGACATACAAGTCTTTTTATTTACACGGCGTGCGCGCGCGCCTCGCGCGCCCCTCGCGCGCGCGCGCGCGTGTATGTATGGTTGTGTGTGTGTGTGTGTGTGTGTGTGTGTGTGTGTGTGTGTGTGTGTGTGTGTGTGTGTGTGTGTGTTTGTTTGTTGTTTGTTTGTTTGTTTGTGTGTGCGTGTGTGTATGTGTGTGTGAGTGTGCGTGTGTGGGCATGTGTGTGTGTGTGTGTGTGTGTGTGTGTGTGTGTGTGTGTGTGTGTGTGTGCGCGCGCGCGCGCGAGCATGCGAGCGCGCGAGCGCGTGCGAAGCGTGTTTTCTTAAGCCAAAATCCGGACAGTGTGTGTGTGTGCACTCCAGGGAGCTTGTTCCCTTCAGGGAAAGTGTTACATATTAGAAGAGGAACAGTATTGTTAAATCTCTAGGAATGTTAAGGAACACCGAGCCTTTAGTGTTTCGGGCGGTCTCTCCTTCACCTGGTCGACTCTCTCGTTTGTTGACATTCCACAGTGCTGAGGAGCAGCCAGTCCAGAGTGACTGTGATGCCCCCAACAGTGGGAATCCATCAAAAGTCGCTGTAATGTATTAAACAGATGAAAGAAGCATTCACTGTGTGCTTTACTTCTGATATCTCAAGACGAACACCTGAATCTGGGGGCTGACTTGCTGTCAGAACTGATCTGGAATCGGCTCCTACCACAACGGGCATATCTTTATCGGGAAATATACAGCATGATTCAAACATATAAGGACGGCTAGACAGCTCAGCACTTAACATTGGAAAATTTCTACCAAGATGATACAATGTTTCCACTCTTAAAACAAGTGTTATGAAAGCTGCCCCTGTCCTGCCGTCATCTAGCACTGAACCGTCCGTCAAAAAGAAAAAAAAACTGTGGGTGACTCTTTGTATTGCATACGCATTTATACATCGCATGATTTGGAAACCGGTCTTACTTAGAGGAAAAAAAATCGGTCCAGCTGACATGTATGACGTGACTCAGAGCAAATCCGAATAGTTGGTATCCTGTTGGCAAGGGAAGGAGGAGGGGGGGGGGAGGGGGGTAGAGGTTTGGGAGGAACCATGCTTGTATATTTTGGATATGGACTGTTCAACTGGAGTTGCTTCTTTTGTTGGTCAGACATTACATACACAAATACCTGGCCCATATCGTTTTCTTTCTTTTTTTTTCTTTCTGAGGCTTGTCTTAATAAACAATCTTAGAATTCGACAGTGTTCGAACGAATACACTAGGTTGATACACAGAAATCCACTATGTCTTTTTTTTAATCCGCATCCGTTTGTTGTTTGTTTGTTTGTTAGCAGACCTAAGCAAAAATTCCTGAACCTATTTGAACCAATTCTTGTCAAAAGATAGAACAGGACCCAGGAACGAACCCGTTATGATGTGGATCACAAGGCGTGGTTCTACAACATCAAACTATAATGGACTTTGTCCAGCGGATGACGTCTGTATGGTGGACAAACCCTGTCAACAGAGAGTTACAGACGCTGTTGAACAGATTCCGGCGAACAGGGCGTCTCCTCAAGTCAGGCCCAGCAGATTGAAGTGGTATCTGAAGTCGCCGCCTTCGCTACGGCTGCAGGTCGTAGCAGTGGCCCGGATGTTCTGAAATCACACCCCATTCTGTCAAGTGAAGATCGAGTGAGCGACATCTCTGAAGTGTGGCGGAAACGGAGCCTGCAAACAGCGCCTGTCTTGTCTTGTTATAGTCCGCCGGATTCTGGCTTGAACTTATCGCCCGTCCCGTCGAAATGCGCACAGTCATTCGCGAGCGTACGTGCACTCACAATACACGCGTGCACTCACAATACACACACACACACACACACACACACACACACACACACACACACACACACACACACACACACACACACAGAGAGAGAGAGAGAGAGAGAGAGAGAGAGAGAGAGAGAGAGGGGGGGGGGCATTAACAAAGGACGACCTATTAGTATCAGTTTGAGACAGAGCTTCCTGTGGCACGACTGACGTATGTATATAACCAGCTGGTTGTCCGTACCCTTCCCCCCCCCCCACTCTCTCTCTCTCTCTCTCTCTCTCTCTCTCTCTCTCTCTCTCTAATCATGTGAATGTAAAAGAAAGGAAAAATGTTGATATTACTGATGCATTGTAGTTGTCTAATTATCATCTTTAGCAGTTTGTTGTATGTTAACATTTTACAACACGGATGCATCTCTCTCTCTCTCTCTCTCTCTCTCTCTCTCTCTCTCTCTCTCTCCTCTCTCTCTCTCTCTCTCTCTCTCTCTCTCTCTAGGAGGATCGCTTATTCTATATCTGTGTGTGCTGATTTTTTTTCTTCCTTGTAATCAATTTCTTTATTCTTGTTTGTTGTTTCAATCATTTCTTTTTTTCCCTTTAAAGTCATCTACGCCTTAACTGTTAATGGATGAACTTTTTAATGTTTTGAAGATACGTGTGTTTGTTAAAAGTTTTGTAAGTCTTAGTCGCTAGTCATACTTAATCCCTTCACGGGCCAAGGGCCGGATGAAAAAAAAAAGCATGTGTGTGCTTATCTTTACCCTTGGAAATAAAGATCATCATCATCATCATCATCATCATATCATCATCTCTCTCTATCATCTCTCTCTCTCTCTCTCTCTCTCTCTCTCTCTCTCTCTCCTCTCTCTCTCTCTCTCTCTCTCTCTCTCTCTGAAAGAATTAATTTTGAATGGAAGACAGCCCTGATATGGTACCTAGCGATCGGCTCTTAGCAATAAACAATATGTCTCTCTCTTTCTTTCTCTCTCTGCCTCTCTCTGTCTCTCTGTCTGTCTGTCTGTCTGTCTGTCTCTCTCTCTCTCTCTCTCTCTCTCTCTCTCTCTCTCTCTCTCTCTCAGGAAGAAAGATTATTTGCCGAAAATTCACTTGTCTGGTCCGTACTAATTGTCAAAATAAACGGTGCTTGTACCTTGAGTTTTTTGTGCCTTTTGCCTTTGACCTGTCTCATCTTCTGTTCCACCCAGTGGCATTGCAGCCACGCCCGTCTCTCCAGCGCCCGCCCCACAGCCTCAGCCTGGCTTGTCCTGCCACACCCATAGGTAGCAGTCCATGTCAAGCCGCCAAGGTGCAACCCACAAGAGGAGATACTGCACTGCTGCGCTTCGGTAGCGTTCAGTGGTGCCTGTTTCTGATCCTTCTTCTTCTGCGTATGCAGGCTGATACTCCTGCGGACACTCCCTATATGGACAGACAAGTATTAATCCCATTGTTTTGTGTGTATGACCGTTTTTTATCCCGCCATTAAGGCAGCCATACTCCATCTTCGGGGAAGGTGCATGCTATGTGTAAACGTGTCATCCATACCAACGGCCAAACTGGCCTTCTCTTCCGAAAGTTGGTGATGGGAATTCATGTGTGTGCAAGATGTTATGCGTGCGTTCACACTCGGAACCTCGGTTTATAGTCTCATTCGAAGGACTGTATGGGAAATGGAGTCAGAACTAATGTTAACTCCGAGGGAAAAATCCCCCTGTACCGAAACGGCCCGGCGGAGATTCGAACCCTTGGATTACGAGTCCGGCGTTCTACCAACTGAGCTATTTCAGCCCCCGTTTCTGATCCATTATAGGCAGGGCACCATTTGCTCAGCCCCCTACTAATGACCATCACCACGGAGCCAGCGTGAGTGAGTGATCTCTCCCTGCTAATGACCATCACCACGGAGCCAGCGTGAATGAGTGAGCTCTCCCCTGCTAATGACCATCACTACGGAGCCAGCGTGAGTGAGTGAGCTCTCCCTGCTAATGACCATCACCACGGAGCCAGCGTGAGTGAGTGAGCTCTCCCTGCTAATGACCATCACCACGGAGCCAGCGCGTGAGTGAGTGAGCTCTCCCTGCTAATGACCATCACCACGGAGCCAGCGTGAGTGAATGAGCTCTCCCTTCGGAAAGGCGCCACAATGACAGGCCAATGAGATCGTCTTGTTTTCAGTAATGGCGCAGTCACTGTCAGACACACGACCGAGTTTATTTTTTGAAAGAGGCATAGGCACGAGTGGAACTTTCACAGGATGGGATTCATTCCGCATGGGGTCGCTCAAAAATCATAAGAGACTGACGGCCATTGTTTTGAGGCTATCTCACACACAGAAAAAAAAAACCCAGTGATTTCATGAGAACCTCTCTCTCTTTATATTTAAAAAAAAATTGTTTTTGAAAAAAAAAAAAAAAAAAAAAAAAAAAATGAGAAGTTGAAAAAAAACATCGTTTGTGTGAATGAATAGTAAAAGGTATCCCAAGACAACAGTGTAAATCAGGTCAGTTATTATGTTTAAAACAGTGTAAAATCAAGTTAGTTATTATGTTAAAAACAGTGTAAATCAGGTTAGTTATCATGTTAAAGAGGGGCGGGAACTTGTAGTGTAAATCAGGTTAGTGTATTATGTTAAAACAGTGTAAACCAGGTTAGTTATTATGTTAAAACAGTGTAAACCAGGTTAGTTATTATGTTAAAACAGTGTAAACCAGGTTAGTTATTATGTTTCAAACAGTGTAAATCATGTTAGTTATTATGTTCAAACAGTGTAAATCAGGTTAGTTATTATGTTAAAACTGTATAAACCAGGTTAGTTATTATGTTAAAACAGTGTAAACCAGGTTAGTTATTATGTTAAAACAGTGTAAACCAGGTTAGTTATCATGTTAAAGGAGGGGGGGCGGGAAACTTGTGTTGTTGTCTGGTAGCGTGTCTTCGTATTGTAATAATCTAACACTTCCTCATCCTCGTTTGTTTCTTTATGAGTTTTCTTCGAAACAACCCATCTCCTTATTGCTTCTTCTTTCCCTTAAATTCCTTTTTTTTTTTTTTAATAACATCTTCCTTTACAACTTGCACTGAGACTTGTATTCTATCTTTGGTAACGTGCAATCTAGAGCCCTTCCACAACTTCTGCCAAAAGGTTCCTGCGTAATCATCTGGGTGCTTACACCAAAGGGGGGGGGGGTCGGGAAGCAGCGAAGGCGAATTGAAATTTATCTCTGAGTTCAGCCTGATACAGGATGAGTCAGTCGTCAGCCAGACTCGTGGAATCACATGGTGTTTGCATCCATCACTCTGAGAGGGTCTGTATATCCTATCAGTCCGTCACGCTTGAGGTTCAGAACTGATGTAAAAAGGCCGGGATGTGTGTGTGTGTGTGTGTTGTGTGTGTGTGTGTGTGTGTGTGTGTGTGTGTGTGTGTGTGTGTGTGTGTGTGTGTGTGTGCGTGCGTGCGTGCGTGGGTGTGTGTGTGTGTGTGTGTGTGTGTGTGTGTGTGTGTGTGTGTGTGTGTGTGTGTGTGTGTGGTGTGTGTGTGTGTGTGTGGGTATGCGGTGGCTGAAAGGTGGAAAGAGAGCTATTGAAATGGATGTTTGATAATGTCAACATCTGGTTATGTGCATGCCCCATCTCCTCTCTCTCTCTCTCTCTCTCTCTCTCTCTCTCTCTCTCTCTCTCTCTCTCTCTTCTTCTCCCTCTCTCATTCTCTCTATCTCTCTCCCTCTCCTCTCTCTCTCTCTCTCATTCTCTCTCTCTCATTTCTCTCTCTCTCATTCTCTCTCTCTCTCTCTCTCTCTCTCTCTCTCTCTCTCTCTCTCTCTCTTCTCTCTCTCCCTCCCTCTCATTCTCTCTCTCTCTCTGGCTCTCTCTCTCTATCTCTCTCTCTCCCTCTCTCTCCTCTCCCTCTCATTCTCTCTCTCTCTCTCTCTCTCTCTCTCTCTATCTCTATCTCCCTCCCTCCCCTTCTTCTCTCTCTTATCTATCTATCTCCTCTCTCTCCTCTCTCTCTCTCTCTCTCTCTCTCCTCTCTCTCTCTCTCTCTCTCTCTCCTCTCTCCCCACCCCCACCCTCTCTCTCTTTCTCTGCTCCATTCCAGACTCCTTCAAAACTCGCATGTCTTCCAACCTAACCACTCCCCTACCACTCCCTACCACTCCCCTACCACTGACTCCACTCTCACCTCCCACGGAGCCCCCTCCTCCGCACCTCTCCCTCTCCACGAGTAGCTTTGCTGGGGAGTAGGGGGGGGGGAGCCATGTTGAAAGCACGTGCATTA
>JADBJO010000227.1:612500-620000 GCA_016801955.1 Conus betulinus | reverse complement strand
ATCCCATGGGAATGGGTTAGAGGTTGAACGATGCATGCAGTAACAGAAAAAGCAATAGCATCCTGTACAGAATGCCTTAGTGGCTGAATAATAGGCCTACATGTTAAAAATGTATCCTGTACAGAATGCCTTAGTGGCTGAATAATATAGGCTTACATGTTAAAAATGTATCCTATACAGAATGCCTTAGTGGCTGAATAATAGGGCTACATGTTAAAAATGTATCCTGTAGACAATGTCTTAGTGGTTGACAATAGGCCTACCTGTTAAAAATGTATCCTACACAGAATGCCTTAGTGGCTGAATTATAGGCCTACATGTTAAAAAATGTATCCTGCACACAATGTCTCAGCGGCTGAATAATAGGCCTACATGTTAAAAATGTATCCTGCAGTTCAAAGTACTGTTGCTTTACCAAAACATCACATGAAGGAGCATTCAGAAGATAAGGGTTCTCTTGCTGCACAGTGGAACTACATGAAGAAGACAAAAGTAGCATCCTGTAGGCAAAAGAACTGTTGAACAACGAATGTACTTAAAAGCTGGCTCATGTCTGTCAACAACAAAAAATTATCAAAGCCTGATTTTAGGGGTCTGCCCTTTTTTTAAACCAAGCTTTCGCTGTTCAGGTACTGTGAACAACACCCTCAGAGCAACGTTTAAAACGCTTTATGTGAAACTCTCTTTTTAAGATAGTCATTGCCTGTTTTTATCTGTCAGTTTGGGTTGTTGGGTTTAGGGGGGTTACTTGGGTGTGGTGTTACTGTGTGTGTGTGTGTGTGTGTGTGTGTGTGTGTGTGTGTGTGTGTGTGTGTGAACGTCACCACCTGACTCTGTCGTCTTCCGAGTTACCCCCCAAACTACACTTTCATCACCTAGCCCCAGAAAATGACGTCACTGAGGGAAATAAAAAGAGCACATTGTATTGCAGATGTTTCACGGTGGCTTTGCATCACGTCACTGAGGGCAAAAAAGAGCACAGTGTATTGCAGATGTTTCACAAAAGAAGCACAGTGTATTGCATGGCTTTGCATCATGTCACTGAGGGCAAAAAGAGCACAGTGTATTGCAGATGTTTCACGGTGGCTTTGCATCTTGTCACTGAGGGCAAAAAAGCACAGTGTATTGCAGATGTTTCACGGTGGCTTTGCATCATGTCACTGAGGGCAAAAAAATGTTTGCAGATGTTTCACGGTGGCTTTGCATCATGTCACTGAGGGCAAAAAGAGCACAGTGTATTGCAGATGTTTCACGGTGGCTTTGCATCATGTCACTGAGGGCAAAAAGAGCACAGTGTATTGCAGATGTTTCACGGTGGCTTTGCACCACGTCACTGAGGTGCAAAAAGAGCACAGTGTATTGCAGATGTTTTACGGTGGAATGCATCATTGAGGGCAAGGAGAGCACAGTGAAACATTGTGTCGGTGGTTTGCATCAGATAACAGGAAGAGTGGAAAGGAACCAACGTGCAAAGAACAAAAAAGAAGAGAGATCCAAGGGAGAGATCCAGGTGTGTCTAGTAAGTGAAAACGAATTCGTAGATACTGTTGGTGTGTGTGAACATACTAAACGACCAAAAATCTCAGGGGTAAGTTAAAAGCGGCTGAAAAAAAAAATTTAATCGTCGAAAAAAAAAAAGAATCCCAAACTTGAATTTTAGGAGAAAAAAAATAAACACTCTTAAGAGCAACAAAACACACGGAATAAAAACAGACATTCTGGTGGCAAAAGAAGTACCGGTAGAAAAATAGATGTGGTAAAAGTGTCATATGCTTGGAAAACTAAAAGTAATACCAGCTGAACGATATGTATGTAGTAACAAGAAGCAGCATTCCGTCAGGACAAATGTTGGAGACTGAAGGATGTAGCAACAAGTATCATCCGATAGAAGACAGAGCTGGTCACTGTACAACGCATGCAGTAGGAAGGGGCATCTTGAAGGGAAAAATAGCACGGGAAGAATCATAGAGTGGCATCTGTGAGACACAAAACAGCAGCAGCAGACGAGAAGTGTAGCCAAATGTATCATTCAGTAGGGAGAAGTAATGGAGACTAAACAATACACACGGTGTGACGTAGCTTCCGGTGGAACAGGACGTGCTGGCTGAACGATATACGCGCGGCAAAAACTATCATCCGGTATCGGGAGGAAAAAAAGATGATATCGGTTAAACCTGTTGTACATGTTAGTAAAAAGTAACATCCGGCAGGAAGGAGTGTTGGTAGCAGAACCATATTCATATCCCAGTGTAAACGTACTACTGGTTGAACAATACTTGAAGTGAACAGCAGCTTCAGGAAGGGGAAAAAAAAAAAAATGGCACTAGTGTAACAGTTTATGGAGTAACGTATAAAAAAGAGGATCCTGCAGGTAAACAAAAAAAGAAAGTAGTTTAATGATTATAATGATAAGGATAATAATGAATACTTATAGCGCCTATTCTCGGCTAGAGACCAAGCTCTAAGCGCTTTACAATGCACACTCGTTTACACAACGGGCTGCCTACCTGGGTAGTGCCGACTGAAGAGCTGCCAGCTGGTGCTTCATTCAGTCGTTCTCCGTGTCATCCAGTCAATATTGTTCAATGTTGTTCAATATCGTTCACTCAATTTCCTTACTTTCTGCATCCATCCTTCCATTTCTCACGCAGGGTGCATGCTATGTGTAACGTGTCATCCATACCAACGGCCAAACTGGCCTACTCTTCCGAGAGGTGTTGATGGGATTTTACGTGTGTGTAAGATGTTAAGCGTGCGTTCACACACGGAACCTCGGTTTATAGTCTCATTCGAAGGACTGTATAGGAAATGGAGTCAGAACCAATGTTAACTCCGAGGGAAAAATCCCCCTGTACCGAAACGGCCCGGCGGAGATTCGAACCCGCACCCCCCCCAGGATCACGAATCTGGCGTTCTACCAACTGAGCTATACCGACTGAATAATCTATCATATAGAAGTATCCACTGACAGGGAAAATGTAGTACAGGTGGAACGATCCATGCCGTAAAAACCAGCATCTGGCGAGAGGGCAAAGTGCACTGCCAGCTGGAAGCAACTGCAGACACTCATTCGTGGAACGCAGGCAGCGGCAGATAGCTCCGTTTGATGCTGCCTGGGGAAGGGCAACACGCACTGAGTCACATTAGTGCCCGTCACCGCCAACATCCAGATCATCCATCTGAAAAGCACGCGCTGCTTTCCCACTGAAAGTCTAACCGTCTTCAGTGGAATGGGCCAGTCTGCCAAAAAGACACATCTGCACGGAACCAGAACAGGCATGGAAATAATGAGGAGGACAGACTGACGGTGCTTGTGACGAGGAGAGGTCAGAGGTGAGGAGCAGTGATTTTTTTTTTTTTTCCGAGTCTAAGTTGTCGTTCACGTGGTCCGTCGCAAATAGGAAGTAAATTAAAACGTGCGCACGGAGTAATATGCCTTGACTGTTTTTTTTTTTTTTTTTATCTTGACGATGCGTTTGATTCCTTCTAGTTTGTCTGTGTTCACATCAATTTTCCTTAAAAAAAAAAAAAAAAAAAATAAAGAAGAAAGAAATGAAAGAAGAAAAGAAAGACAGAAAAGAAAGAAAAAGAAAGAAAGAAAAAGAAAGAAAGAAGAAAGGAAGAAAGGAAGAAAGAAAGAAAGAAAGAAAGTAAAGAAAGTAAAAAGAAGAAAGAAAGAAAGAAAGAAAGTAGGAAAAAGAAGAAAGAAGGCATACCACACATTCCTGCATTAAATTCCTGATTCATATGACAGAGGAATTTTTGCAGTTAATTGCTCTGCCCATCAGTAACGACGGTTTCCCATTCGCGGCACTATGTGCATCTGAAAGCTGGCCCTTGGCTGTTCTCAGACAGTCGCTGTTTATGATCAGTTCGTTAGAACCTCTCCTGTAAGACTTTGGCACAGGACCAGAACGTCCTCCCTCTCTGGAATGTAAGATTTTGTCTGTTTCATTTCGTTGCTGATACTTAACCAGGAACTTTGATGAGAGAGGAGAGAGAGAGAGAGAAGTGGGGGGGGGGGGGGAAATTTGCTTATACGTTGTTGGGGGGGGGGGTGTATCTTATAACTGTTGGACATCTGTACGCCCCGTCCCCATATCGTCCGCCCTTCCAAGTCTCCCAACCTCCCTCAACACACACAGGTCAAACCGTCATATAGCCCTCTCTCTCTCTCTCTCTCTCTCTCTCTCTCTCTCTCTCTCTCTCTCTCTGTTTTGTGTTTATATATTTGTGCGTGCATACACACACATTTTGTGTGTGTGTGTGTGTGTGTGTGTGTGTGTGTGTGTGTGTGTGTGTGTGTGTGTGTGTGTGTGTGTGTGTGTGTGTGTGTGTGTGTGCAGACACACGTGCATATACTACTGCCTGTGTAAACGTGTTGTCGCTCCTTCATGTGAAGTAATCAAGGAGAAGATCAAGAAATTTTCCACTTGCCATGTTACATCCAACTCACATTCAGCGAATATCTACGCATCAAGCCAATCTTGTCGTGTTTTTTTTTCCCCTGAATGAGGTAACTTTACGCGCGCACGCTCACATTCGCACACACACACGCGCGCACGCGCGCACGCACGCACGCACGCACACGCAGAGAGAGAGAGAGAGAGATCGAGAGAGAGAGAGAGAGAGAGAGAGAGAGAGAGAGAGAGAGAGAGAGCACGCCCTGTTTCATTAAACACTTTTATCGAGTTGCGCTGAAGCAAACGAACCTTGTAGTTAGAAATAATTTTTGATCTCACCTCCCGACTGCCCGAACATAGAAGCTGTTATACTCTCTCTCTCTCTCTCTCTCTCTCTCTCTCTCTCTCTCTCCTCTCTCTCTCTCTCTCTCTCTCTCTCTCTCTCTCTCTCTCTCTGATGATACAGGTATGGATGTGTCTGTGTTAATTATCATCGCTATAGACAGACATATGTCGTACCTGAAATAACCAACATGTCAGGTTTTAGTCGAAGACGTCTTTAATTCTGTACTTACTTCTGCAGGATTAAAAGACGTCAGGGACCAGTTTATAACATATGAAAATATTTTAATGATTCATGCCTATTCAGATTAATCAAACACTGTTGTTATCACAAAATGAAAAATGTATTAAATCTTAGGTTGTTTCATATATACAAAGCGCTTCAAAGGCGAAGTGCTTGCGCAACGCAGTGTGCAGGTATAGGGTTTGTCGTGCTTGTGTAGTGTATCCCTCTTCCAAGGGCCTTGGCCTTTAAGAACAAACCTCCTCTCTCTCTCTCTCTCTCTCTCTCTCTCTCTCTCTCTCTCTCTCTCTCTCTCTCTCTCTCTCTCTCTCTCTCTCTCTCTCAGGGTCTCCAACCCCTTCTGTCTTTAGACCAAAAAGATACAAGAAACAAAACCCAGGGTAACGTTTCTAGACAGTAAAGTTTAGAACAGAGGAGAGGGGGAGAATTCCAGACAGTGGTCAATTTGTTTTATGGCCATTCTGAGGAGAGGGGGAGAATTCACCGAAGTCATCAATTAGTTTTGTCGTGCTTGTGTAATGTATCCCACTTCCAAAACAACGGCCTTTAAGAACAACTAGCTCTCCCTCCCATCTCTCCAGTTGACTCTCTCTCTCCCT
This sequence comes from Conus betulinus, assembly GCA_016801955.1. Lineage (NCBI taxonomy): Eukaryota > Metazoa > Mollusca > Gastropoda > Neogastropoda > Conidae > Conus > Conus betulinus. The sequence goes on along the minus strand of JADBJO010000227.1, from coordinate 614,412 downwards.
CTGGCATCTGGGAACTCTCTCTCTCTCTTCCACCACTGAGCAGGAAGTTCTGTCTTTAGACCACGGAAAAATGGTGATCCTTGATCAAAACCCAGGGTAACGTTTCTACAGAAAGTAAAACACTGTTCTTTTTGCGGCTTCGACAGTAACATAGAACAGAGGAGAGGGGGAGAATTCCAGACAGTGGTCAATTTGTTTTATGGGCCATTCTGAGGAGAGGGGGAGAATTCAAGCGAAGTCATCAATTAGTTTTATTGACCATTGTCTGCCAATTTTCTGCACTCCAAAAAACAACGAAGCCAGAAAAGAAATCAACTAGCTGGCCCATCTCCCACGTGATCCAGTTGACGAAACAACAGATCCCGAACTGGCATGTGGGAACTTAAATCATTCTGTCCACCACTGAGCAGGAAGTTACTGAGAATGCCGCACGGAGAAAAAATGGTGATCCTTGATCACAACGAGATTTCGTTACTGACCCTTAGCCCTCTAAAACACTGTATCTCTTGTCTGAGTCTAACAGCTATGTCACACGGGAAGTTGCTATGCAAGATGTGGTGCACAAGAACGCGTGTGGCACAGCGTGTCCTTTCTTTCCCATGGGAAATTCTTCAATAAGAAATTGCATTTCAAAGCTGTTTCGCGGGTCAGCTCATCTAACGATGTGCACATGTCTGACAAAGCCGTCTTGAGGATTGAAGTTAAAGCTGCTGGAAGCAATGCCTCTGTGTGCGCGCTTTTTATGGGCTGTGGTCCATTCTAGCGCTTTTCATGGGCTGTGGTCCATTCTAGCGCTTTTCGTGGGTTGCGGTCCATTCTAGCGCTTTTCATGGGCTGTGGTCCATTCTAGCGCTTTTTATGGGCTGTGGTCCATTCTAGCGCTTTTCGTGGGTTGCGGTCCATTCTAGCGCTTTTCATGGGGTGTGGTCCATTCTAGCGCTTTTTATGGGCTGTGGTCCATTCTAGCGCTTTTCATGGGCCGTGGTCCATTCTAGCGCTTTTCATGGGCTGTGGTCCCATTCTAGCGCTTTTCATGGGCCGTGGTCCATTCTAGCGCTTTCTATGGGGTTGTGGTCCATTCTAGCGCTTTTCGTGGGTCGGTCCATTCTAGGCTTTTCATGGGCTGTGGTCCATTCTAGCGCTTTCGTGGGTTGCGGTCCATTCTAGCGCTTTTCATGGGCTGTGGTCGCATTGTAAACACAGGAATAGCGCTTTTGCGTGGGCTGCGGTCCTTTATTCTAAACACAGCAAACTAATCAATTCGCTTTTGCTTCGTGGGGTACTTTATGTGGTAAACACAGGAATAAAATGATCAAACTAATCAATTCGGCTTTTGCTAGCGCTCCTTATGATCCTGTAAACACAGGAATAAATGATCAAACTAATCAATTCGGCTTTTGCTTCTTATGGAAGATGTTGGTACACCAGGTCCTTTATGATCCTGTAAACACAGGAATAAATGATCAAACTAATCAATTCGGCTTTTGCTTCTTATGGAAGATGTTGGTACACCAGGTCCTTTATGATCCTGTAAACACAGGAATAATGATGATCAAACTAATCAATTCGGCTTTTGCTTCTTATGGAAGATGGTTGGTACAAACTAATCCGGCTTCCTTTATGAAGATCCTGCTTCCGATCCCACGATCCACAGTCCATTTCTTTTTTCGTGAAGATCCTCCCTGGAGACTTGAATTTGATTTTTTTTCATCTGATCTCACTGAGATTCATTTTGAGCACCTGCCGACCAGTCAGTGGTGCAGCTGCGACTTGAAAGCGTGGCATTTTGCCGTGGGTATTTCATTAGTGTTATTTACCTTGGAAGAAACACTTTCGAAAAGCTCATTGCTCTACATGTGTGGTCCTCTTTGGAACAGAGATTTCATCTGGAAAATGTTTCGTGTAACATAGG
>JADBJO010000227.1:587500-605000 GCA_016801955.1 Conus betulinus | reverse complement strand
AAATTCAGAGCACCGAATTCCGTTCAAGACAAACAAATCTTTCTCTGTACTCCGACACCTTCTTACTCCAGTTCACTCGGCCACTACAAGAACACTGAAGAAGTCAAATTCAGCAACGAATTCTGTTCAAGACGTTCAGCCTTCTCCCTTTACCACGACATCTTCCAAATAAAGTTCAACACGGACACTACAAGAACACTGAAGACGATAAAACTCAGAGCAATGAATTCTGTGCAGGAAGCGCCGCCCTGTCTCTTCACTCTGATGTTCTGCCACTTAGGTTCAAACTCGGACACCACAGGAATAGTGAAGGCAGCAAAGTCAGACCCCCGAATTCCTTTGCGAGGAGTAACCCCATCTCCTCCCGGAGAAGTTCAACGCGGACACTGCAAGAAACCTGAAGTGCCTTGCATTACCAGACGAGCCAGCGAAGTTGTGTTGCATGTGAAGCTGATGTTGGTGGCGATTGATTAACGTGAATAAACGGTGTGTTCCAAGTGCAGTCGTTTTCTCTTTTGTGGTGTTTTTAGGTGAATGTTGGAGGAGAGACGATAGGGAAAACGGCGAGGGTTTGGCAGGGGGGGTCGTGCCTTTGCTTCAGGGATGGTTCCATGCAAAACCGTTTGGTTTTGTTTGTTTGTTTTTTTAACCACGGTCCTCAGCATGTGGATGGTGTAAAAAGATATCTCTCTCTCTCTCTCTCTCTCTCTCTCTCTCTCTCTCTCTCCTCTCTCTCTCTCTCTCTCTCTCTCTCTCGTCGTTTGCTAGAAAGATCCAAACTGGTTGAACATTTTGCTTCTGTCACGACCACTATTCTGCTTAGTGGGAGAAAACAAGAAACATGAAGAGTGAAAATGAAAATGAGAGAGAGAGAGAGAGAGAGAGAGAGAGAGAGAGAGAGACAGAGGCACTTTACTCACCCTTTATCAGATACATTCACATTGAAAGTCTTTTTTTAATCAGAAAATAAAAACATTTTACCACTGACATTCGTTGAGAGAGAATGAACTTCTTTCGCTTAGAACAACAATCAGGTCCCGATTTTAATTTCAAAAACCTTATTTTTTCCAAATAATATAGACAACTCGGCACTCTGAAATCCAGGCATCTCTGTACCCTGAAATCCAGGTATGGTTGTACCCTGAAATTCACTGTGTGCCTTCAAGAGGCACACACAGATTGATGAGACGCACTGCGATATAAAATCAGGTCGGCCAGACCGCGCCGGGTGTTGGTGGCACGGCGTGTATCTGGTGCAGATCACACGCTCTCCGTGTCTTCTTTTTGGTTTTAGAGTGATCTCTCTTCCTTGGGATTTTTGTCAGGCGCAAACGAGGTACAAGCCACCTATTTCCGCTCATTAGAGTGATCATTCTTCGTGGTCTTCTTCCTTTGCATACTTTTATACTTGATGCTTCGTACGATGTTTTTTTGTTTTGTTCACTTCCTTATTAAGGGACAAAATTGCGTCATTTTTTTGGACGGCACATGCTTGGACCTTTCTTGGAAGGCAATGACTGCCCCCCGTATTTTGGGGTTTTCTTTTTGTTTTTGGGGGTGTGTGTGTGTGTGTGTGTGTATGTGTGCGTTTTGTTTTGTGTTTTTTTTTTTTTGCATGATATGTGTTTCGTCCCCTTTGAAAAGGGAAGGTATCGAGGGTGCAGAGCGGACGGTAGTAATGCGGGGTGTGGGTGGGAAGTGAGGAGTCAGCCAGTATGTCTAACACTCACAATCCAAAGTGAAATCGGAATGCATTGTTGACTCCTGGTTAGCTTGCCCAACACCCCGGGGGTCGCACAGCACCAGCGCCGTCATGAACAACTGGAACATCACTGAACACTCCCTGTGTGTGTGTGTGTGTGTGTGTGTGTGTGTGTGTGTGTGCGCGCGCGCGCGCGCGCGCGCGCGCGCGCGCGCGTGTGTGTGTGCAATTGCGTGCGTACGCGCGTGTGTGTGTGTGTGTGTCTGTCTCTCTGTGTGCGCGCGCGCATTTGTAACGTTGAGCCCCACGACTCTGTGGCTGTGAACATATTTCTGCTTCATGTACATCCTTTCTATTCCTTGGTTGTGTCGATTCTTTACACGTGTTCGGTTTTCTTCCCAAGGTGCTTGAAGATGTCATTCTGCAATGGGTGTGTCATTCGTATCTGTGTGCATGCAAGTATCTACCTCTCCTAACTGTTGTGACTTCGTTGAAGGACATGTATCCCCTGGAATTTTATTCTCCAATAAATCGTTTGTGTTGGTGTTTGAAATGATTGTGTCAATGGCCTTCAGTTGTTTTAAGCTTTAACAGGCAGCTATGTCTCCTTTGCTGACCATTTCATGCCCACTGGAAAAAGGATGGCACATTTTACCTGATAGTAGCGATGCGAGGTGTCATTGTCCACAGGGCCCAGTGTGTGCTGAAGTCATGAAGCCTGAGCCAGAAAATCGTTTTCCCAGACTGAATGGAAGTGTGATTAACAGCGTAGCGCTGTTCGCTGGGTGTTTGCTCCATAGCGTGTTCCCTCTTTCCCAGGTTTGTGCTTTACCATGAAATTTCAAGAGATTTTTTTTTAAAAGACAGAAGAAGAAGAGACACAGACAAACCTTCAAGCAGAGAGAGAGAGAGAGAGAGAGAGAGAGAGAGAGAGAGAGAGAGAGAGAGAGAGAGAGAGAGAGAGAGAACACACACAAACTCAAACTCAAATTGCTTAATTGCAAAGGCCACCGACCTATCTGCAATGAGGTCAAAAACAAAAAAGAAACACACGCGCGCTCGGCGCATATACTGAACATGATGAAAGAAAATATTTGCATAACAAAAAATTGTGTTCGTGAAATTACTCTGGCGTTTTTTTTTTCGTTAACTGACAGCAGTTCTTCTCTTCGTTTTAGTCCTTTGAAAGCGAACACAGCTACAGAGCAAGGTACAATTCTGTTTCATTTTGCAGTAAAAGAAGCGATGATACTTGATGAAGATGTCTAGCATGAGGCAAAATATGTTTATCTCTTAAATCTTTATAGGAAAGCTAGAGAGACAGAACCAGAGAAACAGTCTCTACTCCAAATTTCATAAAGGCGCTTGTAACTTGACAGCCGTTTCACAGTATGGCCGAAGTGACAGAAAACATGTACAGAAACCAGAACCTTAGCACACAAACGACAGACTGGAGGAACCTGTTGAACTGGTCTCCTGTGCGACGTCCGATGACTCGCCATGGAGGAACCTGTTGAACTGGTCTCAAGTGCGACGTCCAGTGACTCGCCAATGAGGTCAGGAAGGGAAGAGAAGTGAACGCTTTACCACTGATGAGCCTAGCAGCAAGTCGAGGATTATGAGCAAGAGAGTGGATTTCACGGGGTAAACGCTGCCGGGGATAAGCGCTGCCGGGGATAAGCGCTGCCGGGGATAAGCGCTGCCGGGGATAAGCGCTGCCTGGGGTAAGCGCTGCCTGGGGTAAACCCTCCACATAGCGCTTAGGTCTCTGTCACACAGGAATCGTAGCAACGTTTGGTGCTGAGCAAGGTGCGGGATGACATTTCCTGAGTCTCCTGTCCCATAGAATTCTGTAAAGCGATGAATCAGTGCTACTTAGTGCACGATCTCGTTTGGCTACATGCTCTTGTTTTTTTTTTTTTTTTAAATGCGTTTCTTGGATTCCGTCAGTCAACGGCGCTGTCAGCAGACACGAGAACAGCGTCAGGGGTGTGGTCAGTCCCACAAAGCGTCAGGGGTGTGGTCAGTCCCACAAAGCGTCAGGGGTGTGGTCACTTCCACAAAGCGGCAACTCAGCCTCCGTTCAGAACCACCTGTTGTCAGTGCACGGTTCACAATGGAGCCAGCTGGAGCTGAACCGCCTTCACCGCTAAGCTGACATGACCCAGACTGGTCACACAGCACCAGACGGAAGGGGGAAGTCACCTGGGCTAAAGCGCAGGTCAGACATCTGCTAAGTCGTAGCCACAAGACCCCCTTTCTTCAATTATCTCACCCCATATACACATTGCTTCACCGCTCCAGTGCTGTAGTCATCAACTCCATCCTATACACATTCCTTCACCGCTCCAATGCTATAGTCATCAACTCCATCCTATATACACTCCTTCACCGCTCCAATGCTATAGTCATCAACTCCATCCTATACACACTCCTTCACCGCTCCAGTGCTATAGTCATCAGCTCCATCCTATACACACTCCTCCTTCACCGCTCCAATGCTGTAGTCATCAACACCATCCTATACACACTGCTTCACCGCTCCAATGCTATAGTCATCAACTCCATCCTATACACACTCCTTCACCGCTCCAATGCTGTAGTCATCAACACCATCCTATAAACACTGCTTCACCGCTCCAATGCTGTAGTCATCAACTCCATCCTATAAACACACTGCTTCACCACTCCAATGCTGTAGTCATCAACTCCATCCTATACACACTGCTTCACCACTCCAATGCTGTAGTCATCAACTCCATCCTATACACACTCCTTCACCGCTCCAATGCTCCAACTGTCACTTTTGTTCCAGACCATGACTTGTGGCCTTTTGCTGAATAGAATATTGTCACGGCAGCTTCTGGTAGTGTAGTGTTTCGTCTGGCCGTACTAATGTCTGGCAGTACTAATGTCTGGCAGTACTAATGTCTGGCAGTACTAATCGCATGCACGACCTCCTGGATTGCTGGATTGTGCTTCCACATAGACCTTCCCTCAGATAAACGCTGCTTTGCATGGAATCAGGACACAGTTCACTGTTTGTGCTGGCAGAGCAGACGCACAGTGTCCTCTAATTCCCCCCCCCCCCTCCACACACACACACACACACACTTCACAAGGTTTGTACGTGACGGCAGGAGGTTATGCACAGTAGTGAGGATGACACTGATCCTAAGCTAAGAGGATCATTCTGTTGATCCCAGCCTGTGGCTTTGTGTGTTCTGACCTCTCTATGACCCTTCAGCCTGTGGCTCTGTGTGTTCTACCATCTCCATGGCCTGGCTCCCAGCCTGTGGCTCTGTGTGTTCTACCATCTCCATGACCTCCCAGCCTGTGGCTCTGTGTGTTCTACCATCTCCATGACCTCCCAGCCTGTGGCTCTGTGTGTTCTACCATCTCCATGACCCTTCAGCCTGTGGCTCTGTGTGTTCTACCATCTCCATGGCCTCCCAGCCTGTGGCTCTGTGTGTTCTACCATCTCCATGACCCTTCAGCCTGTGGCTCTGTGTGTTCTACCATCTCCATGACCTCCCAGCCTGTGGCTCTGTGTGTTCTACCATCTCCATGATCTCCCAGCCTGTGGCTCTGTGTGTTCTACATCTCCATGACCTCCCAGCCTGTGGCTCTGTGTGTTCTACCATCTCCATGACCCTTCAGCCTGTGGCTCTGTGTGTTCTAACCTCTCCATGACCTCCCAGCCTGTGGCTCTGTGTGTTCTACCATCTCCATGATCTCCCAGCCTGTGGCTCTGTGTGTTCTACCATCTCCATGAACTCCCAGCCTGTGGCTCTGTGTGTTCTACGTTCTCCATGAACTCCCAGCCTGTGACTCTGTGTGTTCTACCATCTCCATGGCCCTTCAGCCTGTGGCTCTGTGTGTTCTACCATCTCCATGGCCTCCCAGCCTGTGCTCTGTGTGTTCTACCATCTCCATGATCTACAGGTTTCCCTTTGCAAAGTCCACTGCCTCCTGAACACCCCCCATTCTGCCAGTCTTTCCCTTGGCCTGAATGGATCTCACAGCCTAGTCTCCTGCCAGTCTTTCCCTTGGCCTGAATGGATCTCACAGCCTAGTCTCCTGCCAGTCTTTCCCTTGGCCTGAATGGATCTCACAGCCTAGTCTCCTGCCAGTCTTTTTCCCCTGGCCTGAATGGATCTCACAGCCTAGTCTCCTGCCAGTCTTTCCCCTGGCCTGAATGGATCTCACAGCCTAGTCTCCTGCCAGTCTTTCCCCTGGCCTGAATGGATCTCACAGCCTAGTCTCCTGCCAGTCTTTCCCCTGGCCTGAATGGATCTCACAGCCTAGTCTCCTGCCAGTCTTTCCCTTGGCCTGAATGGATCTCACAGCCTAGTCTCCTGCCAGTCTTTCCCTTGGCCTGATGGATCTCACAGCCTAGTCTCCTGCCAGTCTTTCCCTTGGCCTGAATGGATCTCACAGCCTACTCTCCTGCCAGTCTTTCCCTTGGCCTGAATGGATCTCACAGCCTAGTCTCCTGAGTCCCCAAACACAAGTAGATGATGGTAAAATGATGCTGCACATTTCCATTCTAGTCTGAAACTCCTTGACGGGGCTATATTCTATGCTTACTTTCATAGCATACCTCGGCGTCAACAAACTCGAGATATGCAGACGCCGGCGATCAGACCAACACATTAAGAGACACATCCATTGAGTGGATGAAACTCGACTGTGTGGTTCCAACCATCCCTATTGGGCCTTGAGCAAACTCAACTATGGGTCGCAGCCGGTCGGGTAAGAAAAATCCCACACAAATAAATGGTCCTGCTTGGAATCAACCAAACGACCTCGCAGGAGGGAGTCTGCGATGCTAACCACACTGGCCACGGCAACTGAGTCTGCGATGCTAACCACACTGGCCACGGCAACTGAGTCTGCGATGCTAACCACACTGACCACGGCAACTGAGTCTGCGATGCTAACCACACTGCCCACGGCAACTGTCTGCAATGCTAACCACACTGGCCACGGCAACTGAGTCTGCGATGCTAACCACACTGGCCACGGCAGCTGTCTGCACATGCTAACCACACTACCCACTGCAACTAGTCTGCGATGCTAACCACACTGGCCACGGCAACTGAGTCTGCAATGCTAACCACACTACCCACGGCAACTGAGTCTGCGATGCTAACCACACTGGCCACGGCAACTGAGTCTGCAATGCTAACCACACTGGCCACGGCAACTGAGTCTGCAATGCTAACCGCACTGGCCACGGCAACTGAGTCTGCAATGCTAACCGCACTGGCCACGGCAGCTGGTTAACTTGGGTAGTTTGTGTGCCAGTGTTCTCTTTCCTATTAGCATAATTCTGGACTATTTTTTATTTAGTATCTGCCATTTATATTTGCAAATACGAGTTGCAAGTTGATGTTCTGTCAAAATCCTGTACTAATTCATCGTCTCATCGTCATATCCTCGACAATGCGATTTGAATCTGGTCTTGGTCTTCTGATGTCTCAGCTGCTGGCGCAGTTGACCGCTGTTCATTCACCAAAATCTTCATACAGCCATTTTGATGTATACATGTTTATGCCACGCTTAGTGAAGAATTTCCTCGCGTGGACACATGAACATTCATTATTATTATATACTCCCAGTCCGTTGTGGATTTCTACTCGTGACCAAGCTGGCGCTGATGGATTCATGCTTCTTCCAAGAAGCATCTTTTATTTCTGGAACTAGAGGCTGTTAAGAAGACGGGAAGCTGGAGAATCAGTCCACAAAGCCAATGAATCTGAACTGTCCTAGTGTCATCCGATCTTTCCTGCATGTCCTTCAGACAATTCCTGGATGTCAGATGGCCTAGCTATGTGAAAAAAGGAAGGACAGCTTGACGGCGGAAAGTCTTCGGACAAAAAGCCCCTCTCAGGCAGGTGTCTGGACCCTGACCTCCTGTAAAGGGAGTGCAGCCTCATCCAGGTCGTGACTTTCTAGATGTCCTGATGCTGTCAGAAATAACCTCGGTGGTGCCGTAATTCAAACCTGCATCTTATGGATGGCTGGGCGTTTCAAGACTAAGTCACCTTGTGAATCTTGCCCACATAGCACCTGGACATCTCTACAGAACGGGAACATGTAGACCTTATGAAATTGACTTGGGCCCTCCTCGACCAGATCCAGCTGGACCCTTTTCAGCTGCCTCTGCCACTGCCTTCGCTGCTCTGATCTTTTCTTACAGAAATCGAGAGCTGTTTCAGTCATCTTGGGCAGATGAGTCCACACCTCCCTACCCCATCCCCCATCGTCACCCCTTGCCCCCACCTCTGTGGCGAGCCCATCGTCACCCCTTGCCCCCACCCTTGCCCCCACCTCTGTGGCGAGCCCATCGTCACCCCTTGCCCCCACCCTTGCCCCCACCTCTGTGGCGAGCCCATCGTCGCCCCTTGCCCCCACCCTTGCCCCCCACCTCTGTGGCGAGCCCATCGTCGCCCCTTGCTCCTACCTCTGTGGCGAGCCTATCGTCACCCCTTGCCCCCACCTCTGTGGCGAGAGCCTATCGTCACCCCTTGCCCCCACCTCTGTGGCGAGCCTATCGTCACCCCTTGCCCCCACCTCTGTGGCGAGCCTATCGTCACCCCCCCCCACCCCCACCTCTGTGGCGAGCCTATCGTCACCCCTTGCTCCTACCTCTGTGGCGAGCCTATCGTCACCCTTGCCCCCACCCTTGCCCCCACCTCTGTGGCGAGCCTATCGTCACCCCTTGCCCCCACCTCTGTGGCGAGCCTATGCGTCACCCCTTGCCCCCACCTCTGTGGCGAGCCTATCGTCACCCCTTGCCCCCACCTCTGTGGCGAGCCCATCGTCACCCCTTGCCCCCACCCTTGCCCCCACCTCTGTGGCGAGCCCATCGTCACCCCTTGCCCCCACCTCTGTGGCGAGCCTATCGTCACCCCTTGCCCCCACCTCTGTGGCGAGCACTTTCGCTGAGAAGCCGGATTCCCTCCGCCTGCTAGTTAGACTGGCCTATTTCTGTAGATGTCAGCATCCTTCGCTCTTAATTCGTATGACACAGTGAGTTCAATAAGATTCCTTTCTTTCCATTACCTGAATGAAGTACAGCATCCAGTCTCATGCCACCACTCCTGATGATCTCTGGATGGTGATACAGAAGAACTATGTGCAAGTTGAATACTGACTGACTGAAATTCATAGTCAAGCCATGCCCTGCAACTAAACAACCACTCTAAAACATTTAACACTGCAGTACTTCATGAACTTATGAACTCTGTGGAACAAATCAAAAAACTGTTAAAACATTTAACACTACAGTACTTCATGAAACTTATGAACTCTGCGGAACAAGTCATAAACTGTTAAAACATTTAACACTACAGTACTTCATGAACTTATGAACTCTGTGGAACAAATCAAAAACTGTTAAAACATTTAACACTACAGTACTTCATGAACTTATGAACTCTGCGGAACAAGTCATAAACTGTTAAAAAATACGCAAAGGAAGACTTATATCTTCTTCCAAACGTTCAGTTATATAAACTCCCCACCCCGCCCCCTTTTGTCTCATTTGTGAGCCTCCTTCCAACCACATTGAGCTTTGTACTGTCACGTAATGTACCTTTTGTTTTCAAACCCAATTCAAAATGTCTGCTTTTGTTGTTGTAAGATTTGTGGGTGGGTGGGGTGTATGTTCGCGCGTGCGCGCGCATGTAAATATATTTGAGTGTGTTTGTGTGCACTCCTGTCGAACTGAGTAGAATATATTGGAACACCTTGTAACAATTCATCTTTTGTTGTTTTGCTGCATGTACTGTTCTTCGTGTCTTCAGTGTCTGTCAGGATACATTTCCCAGAGGACAACACTGGGAAACAGCCGTAATCGTCACTACATAGGCGTGTACATATGTAAACTGCTGTGTCTGTCCATCCAGGGCTCTGACCAAAGGTGGATTGAGACGAACAAGCCACCATGAATAACACAACTACCCTGCCACCTAGAACCCCCATGCCTCTTCCCGAGGAAGTAGCAGTGGGGACGGCCATACGGAATACCTATATATGGATTCTGGTGGCGGTGGGGTTACCAGGCAACCTGGCCTGTCTGGTCACAGTGCTGTCCATGCAAGTCACCACAGCCACTTTCTACGTTGCACTGCTGGCTGCTGCAGACAGCGTGGCGCTGTTGGTGAAGCTGCTGTACCATCAGCTGCCCACTCACAACTTGCTGACTAAAGGGGCTTGTCTCTTCTATTATACGCCTTCCTTCTTCAGCTGCTACGCCAACTGGGTGCTGGCCCTCATCTGCTTTGAGCGCTTCTTCGCTGTCTGCTTTCCCTCTCAAGAAACAAGTGTACTTCACCAAGAGAAGGGTTTTACATCAGTGTCGTCGTTCTAGCTGTGGCTATGGCCATTTGTTTCAGTCCAACCCCACTGTTTTACCCGGATGTGCGACCCACTGGGAGGAATGTGTTAGAACGACTGACAAAACCATACTGGAGTTTAAGTCTTCATTTTACGACTTCCTTCTCCTCTCTCTTTACTTCTTCATCCCTTTTCTGTTGATAGCAGTGTTCACCACTCTCATCATTGTCGGCCTGCAGCGACATCGACGGGCAAGACAGCGGTTGAATATAACAGTGTCAGGCGGTGGTGCTGCCCGAGATGGAAGCGCAGAGCGTTCTGTCAGCCTCATGTTGCTGGGGGCAGGGCTGGTCTTTCTGCTGCTGACGCTGACGCTGCCCGCCTGTCTGTACCACCTCTTCCTGGAGAAAACCTACAACCTCAGAGTGTTGGAGGAGAGCGCCAAGGCCTACCTCTTCTACCAGGTCATCACTATGCTGGGGGACGTCAACCACGCCGTCAACTTCATCGTTTATTTCCTCAGTGCTGCCAAGTTTCGTAGAAGATTCATGGAGCTGTTGAAGCGCTGTTTTTGCCTGGCTCCCTGTAAGGCTTTATCCGCCCCTAGCGCTTCGGAAGACGCCACTCATTTAACCAATATCAGCCAGTCCCAGGCCACCAAGACTGCGTCAGACTCTACAACACCTGTGTGATGAACACACACACTGCACCATGTTTTGTTTCAACAATATATTTCACTGGCCACGCTTGCTTGACAAAATTTAGCATGCATATGTTTTTCCCGAGGTTTTTTTTTTTTCTCTTAGCGTTCATAGCGAGACATGTACCCCTAGTCAGCTTCACAGTGTAAGCATAACAGACCCATTTCTGGAAGGTACAGATCTGACTGACAGCCACTGGCTTTCTGGAATGAAATGGAATGTGCCTGGCCATTATACGGCGCTAAGTCCTAATCTACATGGTGATCAGTCCAGTCTTGTGGTGGTCTTTACAATTAGCTGGGATGGACGGCTTGGAATGGCTGCATGTTACACGTCAATGACACGCTGACCAGAGACAAGCCGTCAAGTAGGATGCACGTGGTTAAGAGAGGCACAAGAGGAGCGTGTTGTTCGTTTGTTATGTTATTGTACGTGTGGTGATCACGGTCATCAGAGAGTAAGGAGTTTGGGGGAGAGACAGAGGCGATAAGGAGTGAGGGTGTTTCTGCACAGACCCAGCTTGCTGCAGATGTTGAAGTCTTTATTTCACCTGAGAACCGTGTCTCAGTCCCAATAGAAGTTGTGTATTGCTATGAACACAGTCGACTTCTTTTTTAAATGTATTTGAATTGCGATCATGTTGCTGTTGGCAACGTTTTTTTACCACATGCTAAAAATCATTTTGAATGCTCTCTCTCTCTCTCTCTCTCTCTCTCTCTCTCTCTCTCTCTCTCTCTCTCTCTCTCTCTCTCTCTCTCTCTCTCTCTCCATTCAGATTTTAAATTCTACGAGGCAAAGTCGGCTACCGTGATGATGGGCGCATGTCAATGAACTCACGCTTGAAGTAGACCACAGACAGCAGGGCAAGGGCTTCGAGGAAAGTGGACACGGGGTGTGACAGGGCAAGGCCGCTAACATCCCCGTGACCTATGGAGTGGAATACAAACACTGCCAAACTATACCTCTCTTTGGGCATATAACACATCTCTCTCTCTCTCTCTCTCTCTCTCTCTCTCTCTCTCTCTCTCTCTCTCTCTCTCTCTCTCTCTCTCTGTGCCCTGCTCAGTAGTATTAAATACTCCCAGGCCACTCATTCTCTGGACGATCGGCAGACAAGCACACTCAAGTTGGTCCTATGACAGGCCAAGGTTTTGCAACCCCTAGGACCGATCACTATCAGTGTAGGGCCAGGCAGTCCATGACAGGAGATACCCGATCATTATCAGTGTAGGAGATAGCCGATCATTATCAGTGTAGGAGATAGCCGATCATTATCAGTGTAGGAGATAGCCGATCATTATCAGTGTAGGAGATACCCGATCATATCAGTGTAGGGCCATGCAGTCCATGACAGGAGATAGCCGATCATTATCAGTGTAGGACCAGGTGCTCCATGACAGGAGAGATATAGCCGATCATTATCAGTTTAGGAGATAGCCGATCATTATCAGTGTAGGAGATACCCGATCATTATCAGTGTAGGAGATAGCCGATCATTATCAGTGTAGGAGATACCCGATCATTATCAGTGTAGGGCCATGCAGTCCATGACAGGAGATAGCCGATCATTATCAGTGTAGGGCCAGGCGCTCCATGACAGGGGATAGCCGATCATTATCAGTGTAGGGCCAGGTGCTCCATGACAGGAGATAGCCGATCATTATCAGTGTAGGAGATACCCGATCATTATCAGTGTAGAAGGAGATAGCCGATCATTATCAGTGTAGGAGATACCCGATCATTATCAGTGTAGAAGAAGGAGATAGCCGATCATTATCAGTGTAGAAGGAGATAGCCGATCATTATCAGTGTAGGAGATACCCGATCATTATCAGTGTAGGAGATACCCGATCATTATCAGTGTAGGAGATAGCCGATCATTATCAGTGTAGAAGGAGATAGCCGATCATTATCAGTGTAGGAGATAGCCGATCATTATCAGTGTAGGAGATACCCGATCATTATCAGTGTAGGAGATACCCGATCATTATCAGTGTAGGACCATGCAGTCCATGACAGGAGATAGCCGATCATTATCAGTGTAGGACCAGGCGCTCCATGACAGGGGATAGCCGATCATTATCAGTGTAGGACCAGGCGCTCCATGACAGGGGATAGCCGATCATTATCAGTGTAGGGCCAGGCGCTCCATGACAGGAGATAGCCGATCATTATCAGTGTAGAAGGAGATAGCCGATCATTATCAGTGTAGGACCAGGCGCTCCATGACAGGGGATAGCCGATCATTATCAGTGTAGGGCCATGCAGTCCATGGCAGGAGATAGCCCATCATTATCAGTGTAGAAGGAGATAGCCGATCATTATCAGTGTAGGAGATAGCCGATCATTATCAGTATAGAAGGAGATAGCCGATCATTATCAGTGTAGGAGATAGCCGATCATTATCAGTGTAGGGCCAGGCGGTCTATGACAGGAGATAACCGATCATTATCAGTGTAGAAGGAGATAGCCGATCATTATCAGTGTAGAAGGAGATAGCCGATCATTATCAGTGTAGGAGATAGCCGATCATTATCAGTGTAGAAGGAGATAGCCGATCATTATCAGTGTAGGGCCAGGCGCTCCATGACAGGAGATAGCCGATCATTATCAGTGTAGGAGATAGCCGATCATTATCAGTGTAGGAGATAGCCGATCATTATCAGTGTAGGAGATACCCGATCATTATCAGTGTAGAAGGAGATAGCCGATCATTATCAGTGTAGGAGATAGCCGATCATTATCAGTGTAGAAGGAGATAGCCGATCATTATCAGTGTAGGGCCAGGCGCTCCATGACAGGAGATAGCCGATCATTATCAGTGTAGGAGATAGCCGATCATTATCAGTGTAGAAGGAGATAGCCGATCATTATCAGTGTAGAAGGAGATAGCCGATCATTATCAGTGTAGGAGATAGCCGATCATTATCAGTGTAGAAGGAAATAGCCGATCATTATCAGTGTAGAAGGAGATAGCCGATCATTATCAGTGTAGGAGATAGCCGATCATTATCAGTGTAGGGCCAGGCGCTCCATGACAGGGGATAGCCGATCATTATCAGTGTAGGAGATAGCCGATCATTATCAGTGTAGGAGATACCCGATCATTATCAGTGTAGGAGATACCCGATCATTATCAGTGTAGGGCCATGCAGTCCATGACAGGAGATAGCCGATCATTATCAGTGTAGGACCAGGCGCTCCATGACAGGGGATAGCCGATCATTATCAGTGTAGGACCAGGCGCTCCATGACAGGGGATAGCCGATCATTATCAGTGTAGGGCCAGGCGCTCCATGACAGAGATAGCCGATCATTATCAGTGTAGAAGGAGATAGCCGATCATTATCAGTGTAGGGCCAGCGCTCCATGACAGGGGATAGCCGATCATTATCAGTGTAGGGCCAGG
The DNA here is from genome assembly GCA_016801955.1 of Conus betulinus. Classification (NCBI taxonomy): domain Eukaryota; kingdom Metazoa; phylum Mollusca; class Gastropoda; order Neogastropoda; family Conidae; genus Conus; species Conus betulinus. The sequence goes on along the minus strand of JADBJO010000227.1, from coordinate 590,842 downwards.
CGCTCCATGACAGGAGATAGCCGATCATTATCAGTGTAGGAGATAGCCGATCATTATCAGTGTAGGAGATAGCCGATCATTATCAGTGTAGGAGATAGCCGATCATTATCAGTGTAGGGCCAGGCGCTCCATGACAGGAGATAGCCAGCTGATGCCGAGTGACCCAGTGCTGTTCAGTGGAGCTGGTTGTGGTCAAGCACATGCAGGACACTGACCACTGAACTGACCACAATCATCATGGACTCTCACGGACCCGCACGTGCACACGAACATACAAGAGTGTCCGCATCTCTGTCTGTGGGCGTTTGCGTGTCTGTGTGTGCGCGCGCGCGCGTCTGTGTATGAGAGAGATGGGAGAGAGAGAGAGAGAGAGAGAGAGAGAGAGAGAGAGAGAGAGAGAGAGAGAGAGTGTGTGTGTGTGTGTGTGTGTGTGTGTGTGTGTGTGTGTGTGTGTGTGTGTGTGTGTGTGTGTCTGTGAAACAGATCTTTAGAAAGACACAACATAAGAACAAAAGGTCAAATGTGTCATGATTTAACACCGATCTGTTTCAGATAGAAAGGATTTTGTCACACACACACACACACACACACACACACACACACACACACACACACACACACACACACACACACACACACACACACACACACACACGCACACACACACACACACACACGTAAATGACAAATATTGTTAAATTCATCGCTGAAACCGAATTTGGTAGATTTATTTTAATTACATGATACGGACAAATGATATGAACGGGGATTATACGCCCGCATGTAAATCTGCCACTTTCTTAATTCGATGCTCAGGTATTTAAAGGGGGGGGGGGGGGGGGGGGTTGTTGTTTTTTACTTTTTTTCCAATCTTCTGTGCCACCTCTGTCCCATTGCATACACGCCGCTCATTTTAACAACCCCACCACCACCCCACCCCACCCCCCCCCCCGTCCACAGCCACAGCCCGACCGGGTCTGCCGCAGCCTCTGCACCGGCTATCCACAGGGAGCAGTCAATGTCAAGCCGTCAAGAGGCAACCCACCAGAGGAGACATTGCACTGCTGCCGAGTCACTTCGGTGGTGTTCAGTGGCGCCTGTTCTGATCCAACATACGCACGACACCACCTACTAAGCCCCCTACTGACGACAATAATTGCTTAGTCGCGGAGCCGGCGTGAGTGAGCTCTCCCTCCGGAGGGCGCCACCATGTCCGTCCAACGACAGCCCTCATGGACTCGCCGATACCGGTGACCCCGACGGAATCAAACCAAGGCCACATGCTGAGGTAATCATGAGAGCAGGGCATGAAGGGCCACAGACTTTGAGATTTTTTTTATGCTGATGGATGAGAATGAGGATGATGAAGATCATGTTACGGATTTCCGTTCCGGTCTGAGACTGCGTGACAGGGCTGTACTCTACGCCTACTTTCATGATAAATCCCGGTATCAATCAAGTCCGCGAGATACAGACACCTGCAGTGTTAGTCGTGTAATTTGAGTGACGTATCCATTAAGTGGTTAAAACTCGACTGCGTGGTCCCAGTCTTCCCAATTGAGCCCGCAGCAAATTCAGCTCTGGGTAGGAGCTTAATGTTACGAAGAAAAGCGTGTGTGCAACATCTGTGTGACGTTAAAATGATATTGTACTCAGTCTGTGTATGTCGAAGCGTTCATGTGCGTGTGAGCGTGTGTGTATTTCTTGGGCTGAGTGACGTGTATGTATGTATGTACACGCACTCGCTCGCGCTTGTGTGTGTGTGTGTGTGTGTGTGTATGTGTTTGTGCGTGTGTGTGTGTGTGTGTGTGTGTGTGTGTGTGTGTGTGTGCGTGCGTGCGTGCGTGCGTGCGTGCGTATATGTCTTTGTTTCTTTGCAAACGTACGTGTGTACATGTATATGTGTTGTGAACATGTGCCTGTGTTCTTGTATTTATGCTAGAGATTCATGACCCCAAATCATGGCACAAAGTGACGGCACTAATTGCTGACGGCTGAATTTATCTGGCTAATTGTCCCCCCACCCCCCCACCCCCACCCGTCCACTACTTCCTCCACCATCATTCTTTGCTTCCACTTCCTTTTCTCTCCCCTCCCATTCCCCACCTGATGGAGTAGCATTCATCGTCTGGTTACCAGCATTACGCCTTTCATCTGTCCTCGTAAATTCCTCCGTTTTTCGTTGACAAGATCTACAACCAGGCTTCTTGACGGCCATACCGTCTCTTGAATGTTTGCTGAACTCGGCGCTTCAAGACGAGACTCGTGGAAGGCAGAGGAAGTCAAACAGTCGTTGTTCTCAGGTTGGCTACGACTACCGGCCGACCCCCTTCCACGCAAACTGCAAAGCAAGGCGCGGTCTTCCGACGCAAATGCTCGTCGCAGGTGACAAAGAGACATGAAGAGGGCAGAAATACAAAGAAATCAGCACAAAAAGGCAGTGAGCATTTGTCCTCGCTCTCCGGTTTGTTTTTAACCACCCAGTTCCTTTTACAACGATGGCAGTGTCAGTGACAGTAGTAGTGACGTTCTTAATCTGAAAGCCACTCTCCCTCTCCTTCAATGCGACACACACAGCAGTGATGGCCACCAAATCAACATGAGCCAGTATGACGTGGAAGAAACAGTGTCCGACATTACCCAGCGAGAAAGGTCTGGAATCGGATGCTTGGTATGAGTGCTAAAGTGAAGACCTGTGTGAAATGGTGTGTGAACCACCAACGCCTGAAACTACCACAGAGATTCCAAGGCGACATGAAATGGCTATCGAATAAGAGCACAGTGTGGACATTGGTGAAGACGTTGATGCCCCTCAGTCAAACTACATCAGGATGCGGCCGGAAATCTTTGTTGGAGACAACAAGGTGAATTTGAACACAGGATTACACAATGAAAAAAAAAAAAAAAAGAAAAACCTTTTTCCACCCTGTTTTTTTGTTTGTTTGTTTTTTTTTTTTTTTTTTTCTCTGTTGGAGGCATCATGGTAGGTCTGGAAGACTGACAAGGAAGATGGACAAATTCCGTTTTATGCTCAAGGATGAGGTTGAAGCGAGTTTGAGCCACACAAAAAACTGTCAGCGATTAAAAATCATAGCAGCATATCATGATCACAACACTAATTATTGTATTTAAAAAGGGATGCCGATCGATTTGACGTTAATCATCAGTTCATCAGATAGTCAATACTGCTCATAACTTCCGTGATTAGGGTTTCTTTTCGCCATGAGATTTATATGTATTTTTTTTCAGTTTGAAATTATCGCATTCGTCAGATTTTCCACTTTGTTTTGTAATCCCAATCCCACACAGTGAATGGGCTTTGAAAGCTTGACACAATGAATC
>JADBJO010000227.1:552500-582500 GCA_016801955.1 Conus betulinus | reverse complement strand
GTGTGTGTGTGTGTGTGTGCATGCAAACAGAGATGAGACTACTTTCAGAGTGCGACGCGAGACACTAATCACACAACACCTGACGTACAATGCGACAAGAGGTTATACAGCGCCGTTTTCGTATTGACACGCCGTTTTGGTACTGGCATACGAAAATGGCGTTTCAATACCAAAACGGCGACTTAGGTCCCGCCCGTTTTCGTATTGAACACCAAAACGGCGGGACGTAAGACGCCGTTTTAGTATTGGGCGCTGTTTTCGTACTGGCATACGAAAACGGCGCCCAATACGAAAACGGCGCTTCTCGTACCCGCCGTGTTGGTATCCTGACCGGCCTTCAAGGACCTGTTTTCGTGCATCTGGTTCAAATCTCAATATCTGCTTTTCTCGCATGATTGATGGTAAAAGACCACTACCACCCCAGTAATCACCTTCCCTCATTTGTCGATACGAAAACTTGATCAGCAGTGCTCTGTTAACATCACTCATGCGAGAAAAGCAGATATTGAGATTTGAACCAGGTGCACGGAAACAGGTCCTTTAAGGTCGGTCAGGATACCAACACGGCAGGTACGGAAAGCGCCGTTTTCGTATTGGGCGCCGTTTGCGTATGCCCGATACCAAAGCGGCGTTTCAATACCAAAACGGCGCTCTACAGGGGTCCTTCTCTGATCATCAAATAAACTAACTAAACTGTTCAATACCCCCTTCCCTCTCCTCTCCATTTTTTCCAAATCTATCCCCATTCCCACCCCCTTCTCCCTTCCCCTCCCCCCGTGGTGTCATACCTGTCGAACGGTAAGAGAGTGGGCGCACAGTTACCACCTTCTCAACACCGGCTCAGGTAGCGCTGTGTGTGTCAGACTGACAAGGAACCTTGGCGCTGAAGGCATTGCCCTCCCCTGCAGTATTCTGCCACTGGCCACTTACCTGTCAGCTGTTAACCCCGCACCCCTCTACCCCTGTCTCCACAGCCATCCCCACGATTCCCCGTCTCTCTTACATTCCCCTTCATCTCTCTGGGGGTTTTCTTCCCTGCCGTCTGTTTACCCGTTTAACCTTCGCTGGCCCCTCCTCCTCCTCCACCTGTGATGGGTCTCCTCACTTTCATTTCCCTTAGACCTACTTCGAATCTCAGCATTGTTTTGCTGGCAGTATTATGGAATGCGAGTGAATTGCGAGTGATGCGACCATCCAGCACCCCAGTGACTCGCTCTGGATCGGCCAAGTGATGCTATTGAATCACTAGGCCAGTTTTGGAGGGGGTCAGGTTTAAACTATTGATCTGCATATCGAGGAAAAATACAGATAGACAGACAGAGTGAAAGAGGGGGAGGGGACGCACACATTACATATTAGATAAGGACATGAAACTCTCAAGCTCTGTGAAAAATACTGTTGAAAACTAGGCACTGTTTTTCAGGTTTTCGAGGTAATGTTCTTCATCAATACACTTGTGTAGCAGTAGACACACAAACTTTTTGCATGGTTTGCTCGCTCTCTCCTCTTTCGGACTTAGTTCTTCTCTGCGCACGGATAATTGCATGTAGGCCTTGTCTGAGAATGTGTTACTACACCGAAACATTGCTGCGTCATGACCGTGTTGTGGCGTTACTCTGTGTTGTCATCTTCCCACCAGTACTGCGTCATGACCGTGTTGTGTCTCTGTGTTGTCATCTTTCCACCAGTCCTGCTCCGACAGGACACTGCAAAGTGATGGAACAAAAGATTGGCCGGCTGACGGCTGAAACACAGCATGCAGCATGTGCATAGTGCCAACACAAAGGTCCACTAAGGGGTAGCAGTGTCCATGATGTGTTTTGCAGTGCCAGCTTTCCCAGGCTGCTGATGTCTCCAACATACTGCCGCTGCGTGTTACAAACAGGCGTTCCTTTCACTTCAGCGAAGCGGGAACATCTAACGATCACATAAGCATCAGCGTTCACTGATCTGGACGTCCAATGCAGGAAGAACGACACGTCTTTGTTCATCGTCGCTTTTGCTTGGCTTGGCCTTATTTGTTTTCGGACAGTCGGCTTTAGCTCTATCAACATTGCTATTACTTCGTCTATTCCATGCTTGTAAAATGGTCATCATCCTTGGTAGCAGAGCAGGTTAGCTTCAGTTTCATCCAGGGGAGGTTACTACCTGCGGATTAGTCTGTAGAATCTGCACCGCATCTGCTGAGCCATGAGGCCACATAATGCACGGTGTGCAGCCCAACAGATGAATAAGACATGCACGGTGTACAGCCCAACAGATGAATAAGACATGCAGGGACTACAGCCCAACAGATGAATAAGACATGCACGGTGTACAGCCCAACAGATAACAGACATGTACGGTGTACAGCCCAACAGATGAATAAGACATGCACGGTGCACAGCCCAACAGATGAATAAGACATGCACGGACTACAGCCCAACAGATGAATAAGACATGCACGGTGCACAGCCTAACAGATGAATAAGACATGCACGGAGTACAGCCCAACAGATGAATAAGACATGCACGGACTATAGACCAACAGATGAATAAGACATGCACGGACTACAGCCCAGCAGATGAATAAGACATGCACGGTGCACAGCCTAACAGATGAATCAGACATATACACAGTGTACAGCCCAACAGATGAATCAGACATGCACAGTGTACAGCCCAACAGATGAATCAGACATGCACGGTGTACAGCCCAACAGATGAATCAGACATGCACGGTGTACAGCCCAACAGATGAATCAGACAGTAAACGATTGACAAGAATGTAAGCTAGATGGAACGCAAGGACAATACTTAATATCGATGTTTTAACCCAGCGCTTTCGTCTTGATTGGTGTCACCACCCCAGCAGGAGAAAACCAAACTTGTCGACAGCAGACACACTTCTTTGGCTTTCTGCACGTGTTGAGCCCCCAGCTGTTGATTTGAGGACGTCTTGGTTTTACAATATCAGCAACCCCTGCTGAACAACAATTGTTCCATGTAGGTTTTGTTAAACACGCCTAATTCGCAATATTTACTGAATATGCTTAATATGCATTTTTTTTTCATTTGTGTACATGTGTGTGTGCGTGCGTGCGTGCGTGCGTGCGTGCGTGCGTGCGTGCGTGTGTGTGTGGAGAAGACAGAGAGAGAGAGAGAGAGAGAGAGAGAGAGAGAGAGAGAGAGAGAGCATGGAGAGAAGACAAAGTCTATGGAAGCTCACAAGCATCAAAAGGCCCATTGTCCATTTTTTTCCCAGAGACAACAGGCAAAATGCGCGAACAGTTATCAACACTCGTGTTGCTGCTGAATGACAACTTGTTTTCTTGCTTTTCGACTTGATATGGCTGTCATAAGGGATCCCAATACACACATGACGCTTCATGAAATAAGATACCCAAGATAAACCAAAAAGAGATAACTATGACTCCGAATGCACGTGCACTGGTATCATTGGTATCAATGCGCCTTTACAAGACTGTTTTGCAAAAGCTTAGAGAACACCAGAAGCAGGCAAATCTGCTGTAACTAAACGTCTTGAGTAATAACTGCTTATCAATGTCATATAAGATTGTTTCGTTTCTTTAAACTAATTACGTATTCTCTCAAAAAACGTAAAGTGAAAATAATGACTTTTATGAGAATATATTTGTTTTTGCATGGAAGTGCACGATTTCATCAGCAAATTACTGTTTTCACCTAAACAAATAACTATCGTTTTCAGGTGAAAGTTATCATTAATGCACGGTTTTTTTTCTGAGGATTTACCATTCTCATAGTAAAAACAAATGATCATAATCTTTTGACTCTCCTTAGTGACAATTATCGGCACGGTCAAACCAAAATGTGCAAGTTGCATATGTAGGTATTAAAAGCAGTGTGAAAATTCCGCTAAAAAGTCTACCGTCAGAGGGTGCAGTCATTTGCAGCGAGTGGGGCAAAAAGACAAAACCAATATATGATTCTCTTCATGAAAAGGACTATTTGGGGCAAGGGGAGTGCAGGTGTAAGGGACAGGCAGGCAGATGTGATATGCGCAGGGACCAAGGGACAGCAGCCAGTCAAGAAGACACAGAGACGATGTGGAGTTTTTCTCCTTTTATTGACCCTTCCATAGCAAAGAACTCAAACCAGGCACACTGCCCTGGGAACTCTTCTCTCTCTCTCCCTTAGCACTCAGCGCACTGAGCACTCTCACGCGCCGATCGCTCACTCGCGGACCACACTCTGGAGGACACTCCTTCAGGGAACACTGATCTGCTGGGAACACTCTCCGGAACACTGCTCGCACACTCGCCGCGCGCGCCTCACTTGTATACAGCTTGACTGGACGGCAAAGCCGGCAACGCAGCGCCGCAGGCAAAGTGAGCCTCGCGAGACAGCAAATGATAAAATTTGCGCTATCTGTCGCAGTTTCTGCGTAGTCCAGCTCGCCGTACATTCAAAGTATCCAAACATATTAGACTTCGATGAAAACCTCTGAACCCAAAGAATAAAATGCAATAAGTCATATTTGACAATTCTGTGGCTGTGTAAAGTTATTGGCAATTAAAGTCCGAGAATGAAACCACTTTTAACGAGTTTACGTCATATTTTCCCATATTTCGATGACAAAAAGCAAACTGCGTGAAATAATTTTGTAATGACTGGAAAGCTGGCACTTTGCTCTTTTTATACATATAAATTTCATTATCCAAGATGCTGTCTAAGTGGAGAACTTTGTGTTTAAAATTTGATAGAAAACACAACTTGCCTTATCGTCACATGGCCGTCGCCATGTGCTTTTAACACGATTTTCGATAAAATGTATTCCGTTAGAGTGGTCCATCGGATGATAATTTTTGTATATTTTCGGCTGCCTCTAGCATAGAAACGAAGTTATTAACAAGATTTCGATAAGGAAGTCCGAATTTCATAAAACAACAATTTAGATCAGAACGCCGACAATGAACGAAGAAGGCGACTCGCGCAAGAGACGGTGCCGTCAGTCATTTCGTATAGTCGCAAGCTTGTACAGAAAAGATCATAGCCATGCGATATACGAAATGAGAGCTTATGGACTTTACTTTCAATGTGCATTCATGGATTCTTTGGATTCTCTCATACTTTTGTGAAATCAAGAATTAATAATAATAATTATTACGGTTTGTTCGTCGAACAATTCAAAATGCGCCAAGATTAATTCGGTCGAAATACCAGTTTTAGGAAAAATGTGGGCTTCTCAGTCCAATACGATTGTAACGAATAGAATACATTAATTTTTGTGACTTCAGTGATGTATACACAACTATGTAGGTTCTGAGGTATTCATGATTTAAGGAATTTATACAATAAAGAAATGAGATTCAACCAAGGGAGGTAAGGGAGAAGATAACTCATGAACAAAATATCTCGTTTACGACGGTGACCAAGAAACATACACCGTTGGCACCCAGCTACATGTGTATTATGACAACATGAATCTTGTGAGCAAAAATGACAAAATGAATCCTTGTGAGCAGGATTATGACAATATAAATCTTGTGTGCAGTTTTATGACAGACAATAATTATGAATCCTGTATGCAGAATTTTGACAAAATGAATCTTGTGTACAGGATTGTCCTTATATGAATCCTGTGTGCCGGATTATCGTGACAACAGGATTATGAATTACAAATCTTGTGTCCAGGATTATGACACAATAACCTCACTCTTTGCTGTTCCACTGACTGGTGAAGACAGTACAACTCCAGACATGGCCAAGCTGTCGCCATGAGGTCTTACGTGCCCTCTGAGGAAAATCCTGCATTACAGTCTTTCCCGCAGTCAACAGGACTTTCACTGCAGTCAGTGGGTCTTTCCTCACCGTCACTGAGCCTTTCCCCCATGGTCGGCTTGAACGACAGACAAAAGATACACCCGAAAGTGGGAGTGGACTCAGAGATGTACTGTATGCAACCACCCAACAAACCAGCTGCACCACCCTTGGAAGCCTGTGCTTTTTTCACATAGGGTGCAGGGAAAGTCCTGTTGACCGCGGGAAAGGCTGTAACCCAGGATTCTCGACAAAGGGCACTTAAGACCTCATGGCGACAGCTTGGCCGTGTCTGGAGTTGTACTGTCTTCACCTGTCAATGGATCAGCAACGAGTGAGACTGCGGGATGCACACGGCAGTTGCTTGATGGTGGCGTTTTTTTTGCAGGTGGGCTCTGTAGTCATGAAAACGAAGCTGGTACACCCACAGAAAACGCTCCCGTGGAAGTTCTTTCGTGTCGCATCCAGTAACCATTACACAATGGCACCTGCCAGGGAGTGATTATGTCCCTTGACGTCTTAATGAAATGCCCTGCGTGTGCCCTTACCCTATGTGAACACAACGCAGGCTTTCCAGGGTGGGGCAGCATTGCTCCCGGCTGAATTGTTCGGCAGTTGAGGACAGTACTTCTCCGGGTCCCGCACCTTCGGCTGTCTCTTTTTCAAGAAAAAAAAATACCCGAAGGTGTGTGTGGGACCCACAGAAGTACTGTCCTCAGCTGTCCTAACTGCTGTCTTGGAAACGTTTTCTAACCTGTTTTAAATGTTTTACTGAGCAAAGCATACTATAATTCATATTCTTGAATTGTACAATGTCGGAATTTGAAACACCCCTTCAGCAGCACATACAGTTAGAATGTGATAGGAGAGTTGGATGAACTTTCAACTATCAGTGGAGGGACATTGGAACCGCCATTCTTTTTGTTCAAATTGAAGAAATGTGAATCAGTGACTGAAAGAGTCTACCACTCACTGTGGTGGTGTCGCGCATGGTGAGAACGATCATGCTTCGCTACAGTACCTCACAAATGTCAGTGCTATCTGTCAGCATCATACAGAAAGCTGTTAAAAAGATCCAAATGAAGGTTACCACACTATGGCAAACATGCGTCTTTCAGTTCCATCTGTGTGAAACTTCCTGACCCTTGGACTGAGAAGTCCTGAATCATAATCTCTTTTACAGCCTTTTGTCAGGGGACTTTTGGTGATAATACGGGCTCTTATTTTTTTTGATTCGCACCCGTATGCGTGATACGCCAGCGTGCCTCAGTGGTGTGAGAGTGAGTGTGCGAGCGCGCGCGCACGTGTGTGTGTGTGTGTGTGTGTGTGTGTGTGTGTGTGTGTGTGTGTGTGTGTGTGTGTGTGTGTGTGTGAAGGAGACGGGTATGGTGGAGGGGAGGGGGAGGAGGATGATGTGGTGTCAGTGTGTTTCTGTGTTTGTTGTATTTTGAGTGGGGGTGTTGTGTACCCAGTAGCTAACTGGGAGGAGAGAGATGTGTCTTGCTTGTGTATGCGAAAGGTAAACTGATTATGATTTTTTGAACCATCTCAATTGTCTATGTCCTTGTAAGTGTACATCGTTTGTTTTGTTTTTTTTTCTTTAAAGTTAGAAAGTATTTATATCTGTACAGCATCCCAAGCCTCGTACTTGCCCAGGTAACAACGCTGGGAACTAACCAAGTCATAGCTAATATCCTCCTCCTCCTCCTCCTCCTCATCATCATCATCATCAGCATCATCAGTATCAAATAATAACGTGTATATGTGTAAATTCCTCTCTGTTGATCCAGGTCTCTGAACAAAAAGAGGTCTAAGACGAACAGGACACCATGAATAACACAACTGCGAACCACATGCAAATTCCCGAAGAGGTAGCAGTGGGGACGGCCATACGGAATACCTATATATGGATTCTGGTGGCGGTGGGGTTACCAGGCAACCTGGCCTGTCTGGTCACAGTGCTGTCCATGCAAGTCACCACAGCCACTTTCTACGTTGCACTGCTGGCTGCTGCAGACAGCATGGCGCTGTTGGTGAAGCTGCTGTACCATCAGCTGCCCACTCACAACTTGCTGACTAAAGGGGCTTGTCTCTTCTATTACACGTCTCCTTCTTCAGCTGCTACGCCAACCTGGTCCTGGCCCTCATCTGCTTTGAGCGCTTCTTCGCTGTCTGCTTCCCTCTCAAGAAACAAGTGTACTTCACCAAGAGAAGGGTTTACATTAGCGTTGTCGTTCTAGCTGTGGTACTGCTCTTCTGTTTCAGCCCGACCCCACTGTTTTACCGTGATGTGCGTAAAGATCGGGCGAAATGTGTTAGAACCAAGAACGTAACCGTCATTAACTTCAGGAAATCGTTTTATGAATTCTTTCTCCTCTCTCTCTACTTCTTCATCCCTTTTCTGCTGATAGCAGTGTTCATCTCTCTCATCATTGTCGGCCTGCAGCGACATCGACGGGCAAGACAGCGAATGAATATGGTAGTGTCAGGCGGCGGTGCTGCCGGTGATGGAAGCGCAGAGCGTTCTGTCAGCCTCATGTTGCTGGGGGCGGGGCTGGTCTTTCTGCTGCTGACGCTGCCCGCCTGTCTGTACCACCTCTTCCTGGAGAAAACCCTACAACCTGAATGTGAGGGAGGAGAGCGCCAAGGCCTACCTCTTCTACCAGGTCATCACCATGCTGGGGGACGTCAACCACGCCGTCAACTTCATCATCTATTTCTTCAGTGCTGCCAAGTTTCGCAAGAGATTCGTGGAGCTGCTGAAGCGCTGCCTCTGCTGCTTGAAGAGCCAAGGACGCACTCATTCAACCCACGTCAGCAAGTCCCAGGCGGTTAAAAACACGAAAAACCTGCACAACACCGGTCTGACGTACATACCTTACCATGGTTTGTTTCTGTAATATGCTTCAATGGTCCTGCTTGGTAGACACCAATTTCTGCGCTTTTTTTTCCTCGAGTTGCATCGCCTATGTTAGAAGTTGATGTACTTGACTTACTACTCATTTTCAGTATGACAGACACGCTTCACAATGTATGTAGGGTAGAGCTCAATTCATTGAAGAGGCTGTGGTTTTGCAGAATAAAATGATGCATGCGTTTATGGAATAAACGTTGACAGTGTTTGAAGGTAAATGGTGACAGACAATGTGGAGCTGTGAGCTTCAACTACCCTTTCATTTCAGTCATAAGGTGGTCATTACACGTATCTCAGCCATAAATACCACAAGAAGCTGTGTGAAGTAATGTATGGAAATTTAGCGTGGAAGGGTTGTACTATGCTGATGGAACTCACTGGCCAATGTACAGACCCAATGAAGAATGGCGCACATCCAAAGATGTGGAAGAGTGGTTGAAATCAACGTGAAGTGCACGTTACTGATTTGTCAGTCACTACCTGTCTCCTGGTGAACATGGTGAGGGAGGGACAGCTGGGGCGGAGGTGTGTGTGTGTGTGTGTGTGTGTGTTGGAAACATCCGATCAGGATGGGATGCTATAGCGTGTGGATAACAAATGGAAATCTCGCTGCAGATGTCCGTGTCCGCGGGTCACTCGAGATCAGTCTGCAACTGCAAGGGGGTTTGTGTATCGGTAGTCTACCTTTGAATCAACTGCAGTGGGCTTTGTCTATCGGTAGCCTGCCTATGAATCAACTGCAGTGGGCTTTGTGTATCGGTAGCCTGCCTATGAATCAACTGCAGTGGGCTTTGTGTATCGGTAGCCTGCCTATGAATCAACTGCAGTGGGCTTTGTGTATCGGTAGCCTGCCTATGAATCAACTGCAGTGGGCTTTGTGTATCGGTAGCCTGCCTATGAATCAACTGCAGTGGCTTTGTGTATCGGTAGCCTGCCTATGAATCAACTGCAGTGGGCTTTGTGTATCGGTAGCCTGCCTATGAATCAACTGCAGTGGGCTTTGTGTATCGGTAGCCTGCCTATGAATCAACTGCAGTGGGCTTTGTGTATCGGTAGCCTGCCTATGAATCAACTGCAGTGGGCTTTGTGTATCGGTAGCCTGCCTGCCTTCTTCAATCAACTGCAGTGGGCTTTGTGTATCGGTAACGTGCCTATGAATCAACTGCAGTGGGCTTTGTGTATTGGTAGCGTGCCTATGAATCACTGCAGTGGGCTTTGTGTATCGGTAGCCTGCCTATGAATCAACTGCAGTGGGCTTTGTGTATCGGTAGCGTGCCTATGAATCAACTGCAGTGGGCTTTGTGTATCGGTAGCCTGCCTATGAATCAACTGCAGTGGGCTTTGTGTATCGTAGCCTGCCTATGAAAGGAATTTGCTTCTTGAATCGCCATGAACTTGAGTTCTGACGTCGTTGTGCAGTTTGTAACAACGTTTTTGGCTGGATTTACTTCTAAATTGGATAGTTGTTGTGTGTTGTGGGTTGTTGTTGTCGTTAATGCTTGCTCGTGGGTGTGTGTGTGTGTGTGTGTGTGTGTGTGTGTGTGTGTGTGTGTGTGGCGGAGGGAGGGGTGGAAGCCACAGGAAAGGGCTGGTGGGGGTGAACGTGGGGGGGGGGGGGGGTGAACGTGGGCTGGTGGGGGTGAACGTGGGGTGGGGGGGTGAACGTGGGTGGGGGGGGTGAACGTGGGCTGGTGGGGGGGTGAACGTGGGGTGGTGGGGGTGAACGTGGGCTGGTGGGGGTGTGAACGTGGGGGGGGGGGTGAACGTGGGGTGGGGGGGTGAACGTGGGGTGGGGGGTGAACGTGTGGGGTGGTGGTGGGTGGGTGAACGTGGGGTGGGGGGGGGTGAACGTTGGGTGGGTGAGGGTGAACGTGGGGTGGGCTGGGGGGGTGAACGTGGGGTGGGTGGGGGTGTGAACGTGGGGTGGTGGGGGTGAACGTGGGGTGGTGGGGGTGAACGTGGAGTGGTGGGGGTGAACGTGGGAAAGTGTATGTGGATATGTGTCTGTGCATGCTCACCATGTAGTTTTTCTGCCCTAAAAAAACGACAGGAGAGGCGGTGGGAGTGGTAGAAAAAGTTGCCTTTATCATATCTACCCCCCCCCCCCCCCCCCCCCCCCCCCCCCCGTTTCCCCACCCCCCCCAACCTACAGTCAAATCCGAATTTGAAACAACACAACCAGGCAAAAAATCGACTACCGAATCAACAGGCAAGGCTGCAGGAATCACACTTGAGAAGTTTTACCACTCCGCCCCCTTTTCGCCCTCACCCCCCACGCCCCCCCCCCCCCCCCCCCCACCCCCCCACCCCCACCCCACCCCCTTTCTCTTCCCATTCGTTGTTGAGAACTGCAAGGCAATGACCGATAGGCAGGCGGACATGGATTTTGTGAGGGGTCAGCCAGGTTACCAGCAGCCAGGGTGTGGGCATCACGCATATAGGCTATGCTACGTCCGAAAGTGTTTCAGTCTAATCTAGCTAGCCAAGTGAGCAACTCTAATCTGTTACCTATAAATGCCAACGTACGGATTGACTCACTAGACAACAAAATCTCCATTGAGGAGGTACAAAGAGCTATATACTCTTTAAAAAAACAGTAAGTCAAGTGGCGAAGATGAAGTTTTAGCTGAAATGTTAAAAGCGGCAGGAAACCATTGTTGTTCACTTTTTGACCGAATATTTCAACGCTATTTTTGATGAAGGACAGTATCCTGAAATGTGGTCAAGTGCTGTAATTGTCCCCATTTTTTAAAAAAGGTAATCCTCGTGTCACTGACAATTATAGAGGGATATCGCTTCTGAGCTTACTTGGCAAATGCTACACTTTCTATTCTCAATAAAAGACTGTACAGCTGGCTGGAAACGAATGGAAAAATCGGAGAAAAACACAGGCAGGTTTTAGACGGGGTTATTCGACCTCGGATCACGTATTTACGTTGTATGCTGTAACGCAGAAGTACTTGTCTAGACAAGGTGGTAAGCTTTATGTCGCTTTTATCGATCTACGAAAAGCGTTTGATACAATCAAGCGTGACATTCTGCTAGGGTCACTATACAAGGCAGGTGTATCATCCAAATTTTTGATTGCAATCAAGGCAATTTATTGCAAAGTGGTTGCACGTGTTAGAGTTGATAATGAGCTCACCGAAGCTTTTGAATGCCCCCAAGGCTTGCGCCAAGGTTGTGTCCTTAGTCCAACTCTTTTGCTATAATCATAAATGAGCTTGCTGAATATGTTACTGAATTTGGCAAACATGGCATCCAGCTACTACCAGATTTTGTTGAACTTTTCATTTTACTGTTTGCCGATGACTTAGCATTACTGTCATGCTCGCCTAGTGGCTTACAGCGCCAGCTTGATTGTGTAAGTAACATGTGCACCAATCTCGGATTAACTGTAAATATTGACAAAAGCAAGATCATGGTTTTCAGGAAGGGAGGGTATCTGGGAAGACATGAGAAATGGTTTATCAACGGTACTAACGTTGAAGTTGTAAATAGTTATGTGTATTTAGGCTTTACCTTTACCACTTCTATGAATATGTGTAGCAGTGGTAAAACAAACTCGCAGTCAAAGGTAAAAAGTCCCTTTTTGAGGTTCTGAAAGCTCACAGCTCTCTCAATCAAATGACAAGAAATACTTTCTTTAAAATTTTTGATACCATGATTCAACCGGTTTTGTCTTACACTGCTGAGATTGGAGTATCTTGATAAAGGATGACCCAACCGAAAAAATTCATTTGTTTGCTTGTAAAAGATTCCTTAACGTGGCCCTCCGTACACCTAACCTAATGGTTTACGGTGAGCTCGGCAGACACCCCCTCATTATTAATGGTTTTTATGAAAGCTTTGAAATTCTGGTTCAGATTGTTAAATATGAACGACAAGCGCTTACCAAAGCAGGCCTACAGGATGCTTATGAATTTAGACGAAAACGGTAAACGGAACTGGGTATCAGAATTGAGGTTTTTACTGAACAGAACTGGTTTCGGATTTGTATGGCTTGCTCAGGGAGTGGGTGATGTGAATCAATTTTGTAGTGTCTTTAAACAGAGACTCCTTGATATGAATTGTCAAGATTGGGAACACAATCTGACCACCAGTGATCGTTACGCACTCTACAGAGACTTCAAATCTGACCTGTCCCCTGAAGTATATTTGGGTTGTATTAAACAGAAATGTTTCAGAGACGCTTTAATTAGATTCCGACTGGGCATTACTTCTTTGAAAGTACATAGTAATAGATATGTAAGACCTGATGTGACTGTTGATAACTTCTGCCCTTTCTGTCCTGGTGAAATCGAGAACGAAACACATTTTTTGTTTCGTTGTAAACAATACGATAGTATTAGACATGTACATATGAGGAACATAGCGCCCTGTAATGAATGGAGACAGTTTTCTCAGTTAATGTCAACTCAGAGCGAAGTTAAGATAAGGCAACTAGCTTGGTATATCTTTAAATGTTTGGAGATTCGTGACAATCCGTAAATTCGCTCGAAATGTAACCGTAAACTTAAACTTTTTTTTCTCTCTTCAGTATTTTTTGGATTGATTTTGTGCCTTGAACATTATGACATGTTTACTCTTATTAATCTATCATGCAACCTCTGTATGAATGAGCGTATTGAGTCTGACCATCTACCTCTAGTGTTCAATATCAACTTAATCCCTAAGTAAGTAAGAAATGAAAAAAGGCGTAAAGTGCAACACACAGCTTCCTGATGCGTATAAATGGCAAGATGAATATGCTAATATTTTTCATAATCTCATAAATGGTCAGCATGCATTATTAATGCTGGAGGATGCTGTCAACTTGGTCGATGATGATGTTAACACCGCTTTAAATATATTTAACGCTTGTGTAAAAGAACAGGCAGAATGCATGAGGAAACAAATAAGATTAAACAATATTCAGAAGGATAACTGGTTTGATCATGAATGTCACAGAACCAAAAAAGACGTGAAGCAACCCCTAAGAATATCTAGAAGGACGTTAGACGATAAAGACAGAGACGTTTATTGTAAAGCTGGAAGAGAGTATAAGAATCTTTTAAAGAGGAAAGAGAATGAGTATAATTCTACTTTTATTATGCAGTTTAGTTAACTCAATCAAAAATGAGCAAGAGTTCCGGAAATCATTTGCGCAAAATATCAGTTAGACATAGTAATACTTGTAACAATATTTCTGTAAACGATTGGTATCAGCATTTCTAAGAACTTCTCGAAGAAGATACTGAAGAAGACGTAGAAGGCATAGATGAAGAAGGTACTATTCTCTATAAAATAGCGATGCAAGTTCCTCGATCGTCCGATCTCTAGAATAGAAGTAATCTCTGCAATTAAAAAAACTCAAGAACAGAAAAGCTGCAGGCCCTGATGGTATAGTTGGAGAATTATATAAAAATGCTGGAAACGCCGTAATTGATTTCTTCGTCAGATTTTTTAATGCACTTTTCGACAAAGGGGTATTTCCTGACAACTGGACAGAATCAATTATACTGCCTTTATTCAAGAAAGGTGAAGTCAATGATCCAAACATTTATAGGGGCATATCACTTTGTGATATAAATAGTAAGTTATATAGTTCAATAAGTAACTGTAGACTACAAGAATGGGTTGAACATAATAATAGTACAGGTGAGTGGCAAGCGGGTTTTAAGAAAGGTTATTCAACTATCGATCAAATGTTTACACTTTTGGCAATTATATAGAAACAGTTTTCATAGAATCGCAGATTGTACGTAGCCTTTATTGACTTCGAAAAGGCATTCGATTCAGTGTCTAGAAAATTGCTTCAAAAGAATAGGACAAAGGGTAAGATGCATCGTTGTATTAAGAGTATGTATGATTGTGTGAAAGCAAAGGTCAGGTGTGGTGGAAATTTTACAAATTACATAGTTTGTAAAAAAAAAAAAAAAAAAAAGTGTTAAGCAAGGAGATGCGTGTAGCCCTGTTTTGTTTTTCTTATTTATTAACGAATTGGCACAAGAAATAATAGAGAAGGAAGGCATGCAGCAACCCTGTCTCCAGATGTAGCTGAATTATTCATTTTGTTATTGGCAGATGATATAGCTTTGTTGTCAGAAACCCCAGTGGGCCTTCAGACCCAGTGAACAATTTGTGTAATGCAGCATCAAGACTTCAACTTAAGGTAAATATGAAAAAGAGCAAAATCGTTGTATTTAGAAAAGGGGGGTTCCTTGCAGCAAGAGAGAGAGATGGTCTTTTAATGGGGACCAAATGGCTGTTGTTAATTGTTATAAATATCTTTGTATTTATTTTTCAACCCGGCTTGGTTTTGTGGCTGCTTGTGTACAGATCTTGCAAGCAGG
This sequence comes from Conus betulinus, assembly GCA_016801955.1. Lineage (NCBI taxonomy): Eukaryota > Metazoa > Mollusca > Gastropoda > Neogastropoda > Conidae > Conus > Conus betulinus. The sequence continues at coordinate 567,470 of JADBJO010000227.1, read as the reverse complement.
GCAAGAAATGCTCTACTTTGCGTTATGCAAAAAAATATATGTGCTTAAGAATAATTCACTTAAAATATGTTAAAGATATTTGATACTCAGGTGCAACCCATTGCTCTCTATGGTGCTGAATTGTTGGGATTGGATGCTGCTGCTGTTCATATTGAAAAGGTTCATTTGTATGCTCTAAAAGAAAGTTTTTTTAGGCGTCCACGTAAAAACACCTAATGATTTAGTTTATGGAGATACTGGACGTCATCCTATTTATATAAATTCACGTGTGCAGTATATCAGATATTGGCTGAAGATATCACGGATGAATGATAAAAGGTTACCATTGAAGGCTTACAAAATGTTATTCTGGTTAGATTCACGTGTTTAATCCACGTGGGCGTCAGGTGTTCGTAAGATACTACTTCTAAATGGTTTTGGATTTGTATGGCTGAACCAGGGTGTGGAAAATGTGAAATATTTTTTGCAAGTATTTCGTCAAAGACTCATTGATAACAGATGGCAAAACTGGCATGAACATATTCAGGAAAGTGTTAGGTTTTCATGGTACAGAACATTTAAGTCATCTAATAATTGTGAAAAGTATCTTTCACTTGATATTGATAGACATATTAAGAATTACATGACAAAGTTCAGATTTGGGGTTTCAGATTTAGCAGTGCATCGTAAAAGGTATAATGGAGTTCAGGATGACAGTTTTGTATGCCCACTATGTCAAAAGGTAAACGATGACGAGCTACGTTTTTTGTTCCTCTGCCCTGCTCTCAGTGATCTACGGCAGGAATTTATTCCATCTAAATATTGTGCAAACCATGTCAGTTCCTTATGAATCTACTAATGACGAACAGAAATCATAGTATGTGAGGAATTTGTGCATATATTTGTATAGAGCCTTTAAGAGGCGATCTGTTGTGCCCTGCTAATAAATGTATTGATAAGTCGATGTTATGTGAATTTACCAACCCAAGTGGAAGTTAATATCTGAGTCAGTAGATTGTACTTCGTGCCCTTGTACAATAGATTGTACCCCATGCGTTTATGTTTTTTTTTTTTCTTTTTTTTTTTTTTTTGTATAATTTATTATGCATTATTTTGTTGCTGTTGTTGTAATCACCATGTAAGGTATTGAAAGTAATCTTCCTTCAGAAAGGGCTGTGGCCTATCTGAAGGACAGGAGGGTGGTGACGGGATCAGATCAGAAGGAATGGCAGCGTAAAACGTCGGTTATTTTTCGTGCATTTTTGATTCTCCAAGAATTATTGGTTGTGTACTGTACGTTCATTTACTGTTTTGGCTCATGTACGTTTTCTTTGTTGTTGTTGTTGGGTTGTTGTTTTCATTTACTTTTCCCACTCCTCTTCTTCCACAGCCATCTGCTCCTAGGTCTCACTCTCGTCTCCACCTCTCCTCTCTTCTCTCTCCCAGCACTCCTCGCCCCTCTCTCGAACGTCCATCTTCCTCTCAAATCTGCCAAGGGGGGTGCAATCTCACCTGCACCAAAACATTCAGCGACTCTCTCTCCCGTCTCCTCTCCCCACTGCTCAGGTCTCTCTTCTCTCTCTCTCCTCTCTCTCTCTCTCTCAGCTCCCACAGGTGACCCATCCTCCCATGGCTGTCAGATCATCCTCCTCTCTCTCTCATCTCCCTCTCTCGGTATCTGGCTAAGTCTGGGAAGCCAATATGGCGTTCTTGATCTATGGCTTGGACGCCTTGTACGCTGAGACAATGCAAGTGTTTCAATGGAAGACGTGCCGTATCTTCGTCTGATTTGACTTAAAAATCCAGTGTGGTGTCATGCTCTCGGTGTACAAACGATTGGATAAACTCACAGGACACTTTGTGTCCTGTGCACTGCGGACTCGGGCTATGCAGATCCTTCTCTGGGGGGGGGGAGAAATCCTTGCGTCGCTCTATTTGTGATGTATGGGTGTGTGTCCTCGTAAAACAGAAGTCTAGCATCTAACCTCAGATTTCCGCTCGTTCTCTCCATTGACTCACTCCCCTAAAAATCTATTGTCAAAGCTTGCATTCCTCGAATAAATCTAGTCTTGTTTCAGTCCTGTCGAGGTTCATCCTACAGATGCGTACTCTCTCCTCCTCTCTCCCCCTCGTCTGAGTGTGGGTCCTCATCGTCGGGTGCGGCCGATCTGGGCCCGGAAAGTCTCGCGCACATGGGTTGGGGTCCTGTTAGGTTTCTCTGGCCTTGCGGCGGCTTCTTTTCCCTCTCTTCTCTTCTGCTGTGTCCCTCTTCTCTGATGTATATGGCAACCGCTATGTGATGCTGGCCTTTTTCGGCCAGCTGGGCGTCCAGGCAAGGCGACTCCCGAGTTGGTGTCCGGGCCTTTGAGGGACACTTTGCGGCATCCTTGCTCTCGACGCTCTCTCTTCTGCCACCAAAGATCTGCGTCTTGCCCTGACTCAGTTTCTCTCCGTACAGCCGTTGCTGGCAGTCGACTCTGGCCTCTCTGCTCTCCCATAACTCTCTCTCTCCTTCTCTTAGCTCTCTCTCTCTGCTCTCCTCTCCCCGTTCCTCGCCCTCTTCTCTCTCCTCTCTCCTCCCCCCCCTCTCTCCTCTGCCTTCTCTCCTCTTTTCCTGAGATTCTCTAACTCCTTGATCTCTCTCTCCTCCTTCTCACTTCGGTCTCCTCCCTCTCTCTCTCGCCTTTCATCTCTCTCTCCCCCCCTTTCCCTCCTCTCGTCCATCAGTCCTGCATTCTCTTCCCCTCCTCTTCCCTCCTCTATCTCTCCGTCCTCAGCACTCCCCTCTCGCCTCCTCTCCCAGCTTCATCCCCCTGACTATCCACCTCCATCCTACTATCTTCCCGTCTACCTGGTCTTCTGCTCTCTGTGCGTGGATCTCTCCCGGGTCCCTCTCTCCCCTCTCTGCCGCAGTCTCCCCTCCTCTCCCTCCCTCTCACTGTCTCTTGGCTTATCCTCTCTTTCTGTCCTCTCTTCATGTCTCTCCCCCACTCCTCCTCCCCCCCCCTCCTGGTGTTCTCGTCCCTCCTGCATCCCCTCTCTCCCTCTCTCAGTCTCTCGAGTTCCCTGTCTGTCTCCTTGGTGTGTGTTGCTTGTCTCTCCTCCCTTCTGTCTGACTACTCTCTCTCTCTGTCCTCGCTCTCGCTCATCTTCATGCCTCCTCCCGTCCACGCGTCTATATCTCCTCGCTCATCTCCCCCCTCACATACTCTCTTCTCTCTCCTCCCCGCTCCATCCCTCCTCCGCCCTCCTGGTCCCGCCCTCATCTCCCTCCACAATGAAGCGTCATCCCTCTCCTCTCCTCACTCCCTCTTTCTCCCTCTCTCCCCCCCACCCCTCCTCTCTCCTCCTCTCCTCCTCTCTCTCCCACTCTTCTCTCCTCCCTCTCCTCTTCTCCCCTCTCTCCTGTCTCCCCTCCACTCCCTCCTCCTCCTCGGTCTCCCCTCTCTCCCAGCTCGTCCCTGCGTCACAATCTCTCCCTCTCCCTCTCTCTCCCTCCTTTCCCATCCCTCCTCCTCCCTCCAAGTCCCTCCCCTCTCTCCCCTCCTCTCTCCCTCTTCTCACTCGCCTCTCCTCTCTCCTCCTCCTCCTTCCTCTCTCCTCCTCTCCTCCTCTCTCTCCTCTCTCTCCACCCTCTCTCCTCATCCCCCAATTCCATCTACTTCTCTCCTCTCTCTCCTCTCCCCAGTTTCCCTCTCCGTCTCCCCTTGCTCCGTCTCCCCTCCCTCCGGTACCCAAAGTCCCTCCTGTCTCCCCCTCCTCGCCCCCAATTCCTCCATGTCTCAAAAAATGTCGCAGCCTCTAACCCCCAGTTTGTCTCTCTGTCTCCCCTTCTGTCTCCCCCTCCTCAATATCCCCCAATTCCCCGCTCTGTCTCCCCTCCCTCTCAACCAAAACTGCCCCAATGCCATAAGATCGCTGAGTGTGGGTCCGCAGGTGGCTGGTGAGGCCGATCTGGGCCCGGAAGGAACGTGCACACATGTGGGTGGGTGCTACAGTGGAGGTGGAGGTAGCTCTGGCCTTGCGCGCGGCTCGTTTTCTCTCAGCTTCAGCTTCTGTGCGTCTCTCTCTCTGATGTACATGCACCCTTTGTGATGCTGCTTCGCCAGGCTGGGCGGTCCAGGGCAAGCGACTCCCAGGTGTTGAGGCTTGATGTCCAGGCCTTTGAGGGACACTTTGAGGCAGTCCTTGAAACGTTTTCTTCTGCCCCCCCAAACTGCGCTTGCCCTGACTCAGTTCTCCGTACAGCAGTTGTTTCGGCAGTCGACTATCTGGCATTCTGACGATGTGGCCAGACCATCTGGCTTTGGATTTCTGAAGGAGAGTGTAGATGCTGGGGATACTGGCCCTTTCCAAGACCTCAGTGTCTGGGACTTTGTCCTGCCACTTGATGTGCGGGAGTCTGCGGACACAGCTGAGATGAAAATGGTTGAGCTGTTTGGCCTGTCTACTGTAGACAGTCCAGGTCTCACTGGCATAGAGGATAGTGGTTAGTACCACTGCATGATAGATCTGCAGCGTGGTGGGAAGGCTTAGTCCTCTATCTTACTGCCGTGCAGTCAGTTGTGTCAGCGACGTTTCAAGCCAGCTTTACCCCCTGAATTTTAATGTGCGGATCTTCATAAGCCTGTATTCGTCTCACTTGGACGGTGGAAGTTTCGAGGTGCGCTGTGCTGTGGTGTGTGCGTGTGCGTGTGCGTGTGTGTGTGTGTGTGTGTGTGTGTGTGTGTGTGTGTGTGTGTGTGTGTGTGTGTGTGTGTGTGTGTGTGTGTGTGTGTGTGTGTGTGTGTGCGTGCGTGCGTGCGCGTGCGTGAGTGAGTGAGTGAGTGAGTGTGTGTGTGTGTGTGTGTGTGTGTGTGTGTGTGTGTGTGTGTGTGTGTGTGTGTGACTACTTGTGTGTGTAAGTGTGAGTGCGTGCCTGCATGCGTGCGCACGTGCACGAGTGTATGTATGTAAGTGTAGTGTGCTACACATACGCACGGTTGTGTCCTTGTACTTGTGTATAATGTTAACGTGGTGGTTCAGGCCATCAGCTGCCGCCACATGTAAGAGAACTGCTACATGCCTTCCTCTGCCAGCCCTCCTCTGCTTCTCCTCCCTACCACTTCACCGCTTTCCCTCATCCCGTCCTGACTCCTCCCCCCCCCCCACCCCTCAATTCCCTCCTGTCTCCTCTCCTCTCCCCCAATTCCCTCCCGTCTCCCCTCCTCTCCCCCAGTTCCCTCCTGTCTCCCCTCCTCTCCCTCAATTCCCTTCTGTCTCCCCCTCCTCTCCCCCAATCCCCTCCCGTCTCCCCTCCTCTCCCCCAATTCCCTCCTGTCTCCCCTCCTCTCCCCCAATTCCCTCCTGTCTCCCCTCCTCTCCCCCAATCCCCTCCGTCTCCGCTCCTCTCCCCCAATTCCCTCCTGTCTCCCTCCTCTCTCCCCCAGTTCCCTCCTGTCTCCCCTCCTCTCCCCCAAATCCCTCCTGTCTCCGCTCCTCTCCCCCAGTTCCCTCCTGTCTCCCCTTCTGTCTCTCCTCTCCTCTCCCCCAATTCCCCTCCTGTCTCCCCTCCTCTCCCCCAATTCCCTCCTGTCTCCCCTCCTCTCCCCCAGTTCCCTCCTGTCTCCCCTTCTGTCTCCCCTCCTCTCCCCCAATCCCTCCTGTCCTCTCCCCTCCTCTCCCCCAATTCCCTCTGTCTCCCCTCCTCTCCCCCCCCAATTCCCTCCTGTCTCCCCTCCTCTCCCCCAATTCCCTCCTATCTCCCCTCCTCTCCTCTCCCCCAGTTCCCTCCTGTCTCCCCTCCTCTCCCCCAATTCCCTCCTGTCTCCGCTCTCTCTCCCCCAGTTCCCTCCTGTCTCCCCTTCTGTCTCCCCTCCTCTCCCCCAATTCCCTCCTGTCTCCCCTCCTCTCCCCCAATTCCCTCTGTCTCCCCTCCTCTCCCCAATCCCCTCCCGTCTCCCCTCCTCTCCCGCAATTCCCTCTGTCTCCCCTCCTCTCCTCTCCCCCAGTTCCCTCCTGTCTCCCCTCCTCTCCCCCAATTCCCTGCTGTCTCCCCTCCTCTCCCCCAGTTCCCTCCTGTCTCCCTTCTGTCTCCCCTCCTCTCCCCCCCCATTCCCTCCTGTCTCCCCTCCTCTCCCCCAATTCCCTCCTGTCTCCCCTCCTCTCCCCAATCCCCTCCCGTCTCCCCTCCTCTCCCGCAAATTCCCCTCCTGTCTCCCCTCCTCTCCTCTCCCCCAGTTCCCTCCTGTCTCCCCCCTCCTCTCCCCCAATTCCCTGCTGTCTCCCCTCCTCTCCCCAGTTCCCTCCTGTCTCCCCCCTCCTGTCTCCCCTTCCCTCCTCTCCCCTCCTCTCCCCCAATTCCCTCCTGTCTCCCCTCCTCTCCCCCCCAATTCCCTCCTGTCTCCCCTCCTCTCCCCCAATTCCCTCCTGTCTCCCCTCCTCTCTCCCCAGTTCCCTCCTGTCCCCCCTCCTCTCCCCCAGTTCCCTCCTGTCTCCCCCTCCTGTCTCCCCTCCTCTCCCCCAATTCCCTCCTGTCTCCGCTCCTCTGCCCCAGTTCCCTCCTGTCCCCTCCCCTCCTCTCCCCAATCCCCTCCTGTCTCCCCTCCTCTCTCCCTCCCGCAATTCCCTCCTGTCTCCCCTCCTCTCCTCTCCCCCAGTTCCCTCCTGTCTCCCCTCCTCTCCCCCAATTCCCTGCTGTCTCCCCCTCTCTCCCCCAGTTCCCTCCTGTCTCCCCCCTTCCTGTCTCCCCTCCTCTCCCCCAATTCCCTCCTGTCTCCCCTCCTCTCCCCCAATTCCCTCCTGTCTCCCCTCCTCTCCCCCAATTCCCTCCTGTCTTCCATCCTCTCCCCCAGTTCTCTCCTGTCTCCTCTCCTCTCGCCCAAATTTACTCCTGTCTCCCCTCCTCTCCCCCCCAATTCCCTCCTGTCTCCCCCTCTCCCCCAATTCCTCCTGTCTCCCCTCCTCTCCCCCAATTCCCTCCTGTCTCCCCTCCTCTCCCCCAATTCACTCCTGTCTCCTCTCTCCTCTCCCCAATTCCCTCCTGTCTCCCCTCCTCTCCTCTCCCCCAATTCCCTCCTGTCTCCCCTCCTCTCCCCCAATTCCCTCCTGTCCTGTCCTCCTCTCCTCTCCCCCAATTCCCTCCTGTCTCCCCTCCTCTCCTCTCCCCCAATTCCCTCCTGTCTCCCCTCCTCTCCCCCAATTCCCTCCTGTCTCCCCTCCTCTCCTCTCCCCCAATTCCCTCCTGTCTCCCCTCCTCCTGCCTCTCCCCCAATTCCCTCCTGTCCCCTCCTCTCCCCCCAATTCCCTCCTGTCTCCCCTCCTCTCCTCCCCCCAATTCCCTCCTGTCTCCCCTCCTCTCCTCTCCCCCAATTCCCTCCTGTCTCCCCTCCTCTCCCCCAATTCCCTCCTGTCTCCCCTCCTCTCCCCCCAGTTCCCTCCTGTCTCCCCTCCTCTCCCCCAGTTCCCTCCTGTCTCCTCTCCTCTCCCCCGAATCCCTCCCGTCTCACTGCTTCGTTACCGTTCCCCTCCTCACAGCTAAAGCCATTGAAGTCGCTTAGAAATTAACTAAACTAATTTCTTCACAATGGTCACATACCAGGCAAAACAAACATGTAAATCAAACTTAATAAAAAATAATTATTCTATATTATATGCTAAATCATGACCTGTAAATACTGCATTATGTCTGCCAGTAACATAAAAATGAAGGAGAATATGTAGGCCTTGGCAATATATGCTAAGTATTATCATGCATTTACCAGCAATATACTTAGCTTTATGTGTTAATTTAGTCGAAAGGTAGCCAGATATAGCAAAAAAGAAGAAAAAAAAAAACTTTCCCACGATTGGAAATGTAAAGCAGTATTAAAGATCACACACACACAAACATGCGCGCGCACGCACGCACACACACACACACACACACACACACACACACACACACACACACACACACACTGCATCTCGTTCGTCTCTCATTTCTATAGCCATTTTCTGAAACGAAAGCAAAGCAATGATTGGGGCGCTGCAGACACCAGCTTTTGATTCTCAGGAGCCGGCGCGAATAGAGACCGACACTGCCCCGCCGTGTCTTGAAACGCCAGTGTAAGGTGTTACCAACCTGTCTGACAGGTAATGTTGTTTATGACCCTGCCCACCACAAAAGCAGCAAACCACTAACGTCAAATACTCTGTGTGTGTGTGTGTGTGTGTGTGTGTGTGTGTGTGTGTGTGTGTGTGTGTGTGTGTGTGTGTGTGCGTGGGGCGGGAAGGGGGGGGGGGTGCTTGTGTATGTTATGAACTGGGCTAATCTGTGAAGTGGTTTTTAACCAGATGGTCAGAACTCGGTAAGTGTGTGTGTGTGTGTGTGTGTGTGTGTGTGTGTGTGTGTGTGTGTGTGTGTGTGTGTGTGTGTGTGTGTGTGTGTGTGTGTGTTATTATTATTATTATTATTTATTATTAACTGTGAGATGCACGGGCACAGCTGTTTGTCAGTTGACGTAAAATCGCAGCGATTGCAAAGTTAGGTTGTGTGTGTGTGTGTGTGTGTGTGTGTGTGTGTGTGTGTGTGTGTGTGTGTGTGTGTGTGTGTGTGTGTGTGTGTGTGTGTGTTTTACTTTTTTTTTTTTTTTGGTGGGGTTTTTTGTTTTGTTTTGTTTTTGCTTTTGTGCTTTTTTTTTTTTTTTTTTTTTTTTTTTTGGTCAGGGCCAAATCAAGGAATTAAAGACTGCGTATTGATTTGTGAGGACAAGGGCATCTTGTTTGCTAAGAGAGATTTGTGATGGCACTTTTTAAAGCCAAATGGAAAAAGAAAACAGATACTTCGAGTCGATAAGGATCTGGTTAATATTTTGTATTGAAACATGAGTGCTGAAAATAATTTCGAAGCTTCAGTAAAAAAAAAAAAAACTGTCCTGTACTGTCTCCTCTGTGTGTGTGTGTGTGTGTGTGTGTGTGTGTGTGTGTGTGTGTGTGTGTGTGTGTGTGTGTGTGTGTGTGTGTTCTGCGTGTGCGTGCAAAGATCATTCTGAAACTATCAATTTTGTCCACTTGCCGGGTTTCATTATTCATTCATCATTTATTTATTTACATTACAGGCTGATTCATGTCTATATAAGTTCATCACTTACCATGATTTCTGAATGTCTGATCTTATTTCATCATTCATGTACTGTGAATAGCCAGTCGTACCTTAACGGTGTCTTAGTTTGGCCTGCATGTCGTGATCTGACCCGGTGTAGATGCGGTACGTGTGGATCATGACTCACATCGACAACCGGCATTGTGCGCTCTATGCACCCTGATCTTTATAGGAAACCTTTACATTACAGTGTTTATCTTTCATAAATCAGAGATTTCTAACGCCTGAAAGATTAACAATGGGGTGACTGCTTGTCGTTTAAAAACAACTTTCTCCAACTTTAAAGCAGTGTGTGAAATAATCCTCTCCCAGTCATCACAGAACTCTGGTGTCTGGTGATATACCATCGCCGCTGGCTCCTATCTCCACCCCCCCCCCCCCCCCCCCTACCCCCCCACTCACGCTCATCGCATCTTCCTTCACCATCCTAACTGTTGTCCGTCCACCCAGGTTTCGGTGCGGACGTGGGCAAGGAGGAACGGAGCAGCATGACCAATATCACCACTGCACCCCCCTCCTCCCATGGACTATGTGATGGCCATGGCTATACGGAACACCTACATCTGGGTGCTGGTAGGGGTGGGGTACCCGGCAACCTGGCCTGTCTGGTCACGGTGCTGTCCATGCGAGTCACCACAGCCACTTTCTATGTGGCACTGCTGGCCGTTGCCGACAGTGTGGCTCTGCTGCTGAAACTGCTGTCCCATCAAATCGCCCACGCCAGCAAAACTGAACTGGCCTGTGTCTTCCACAGTCTGCCTACCTTCGCCAGCTGCTACGCCAACTGGGTGTTGACTCTCATCTGCTTTGAGCGCTTTGTGGCCATCCGCTTCCCTCTCAAGAAACAAGTGTACTTCACCAAGACCAGAGTCTACGTCAGCGTCATCGTTTTAGCCGTGGCCTTGGCCCTCTGTTTCAGTCCCGCCCCGTTCCTTCACACGCCGGCAAAGCATCAATGCAACATCAAAACAAGCATAGGCAACTTCAACAGTTACTTTTACGAATACTTTCAAAGCTCCGTCTACTTTTTTATCCCGTTCCTCTTGATCGCCGTGTTCACCATACTCACCATCCTGGGCCTTCAGCGAGGCCGTCAAGCGAGGCAGAGGATGAGAACGGAGGTCACGAGAGCCAGTGATGGAGGGGTGGGAGCGCTCCATCAGCATCATGATGTTGTGTGCCGGGCTGGTGTTACTGGCGCTGACGTTTCCCGCCTGTCTCTATCATCTCTATCTGGAGAAACGCTACAACACACTGCAGTCAATGCTGACTATGCGGAAGCTTACCTGTTCTACCAGAGCATCACCCTGCTTACAGACACCAACCACGCTGTCAACTTCGTCATCTATTTTCTCAGTGCCGCCAAGTTTCGCAAGAGATTTGTGGAACTGGTCAAGCGCTGCCTTTGTCTCGCTTAAAGCGACCAAGTAGTCAACAAGTGCGGTTCTGAAGAGCTTCGCTAATTCACACAATGCAAGCCAGTCCTGCAGAACAAGATTTTACCATTAGGGCCTACTGCCTGATGTCTTTAATAGTGGCGAACACATAAACTGGGATAAACAAGTAAGCCACCGTTTTCTTCCCATCGACACTGTCCAAGAAAACAGCTCCATGGAGTTTTATAAACTGAGACCGCTCGCGAAAACCGCAGTAATGCCTCTTTCATGCTTGTGGTTCTTTATCTGTTGAGTTCGCAGTGTTTTACAACATTGACTGCTGTAGACTCGCTTGATCCCCCCACAATGTATTGAACATCCCTGACAGACACTGTACTGAAAGACATACTGCTCTGGGTACGTCTGTCACTCTTTCAAATCAAATGGACAGAAGGTGATCAACCAAGACTACCGTGAAAGAATACCTTGTCCCTAAAAGCTTTTGCTGTAAGCACGTGAAACCCAACTATTCCAAGGTGGTCGATCGGGTGTCTGGCTCATACAGTTCATAGACATGCTTTGCCGACACTTGACTGGCTCTGATCAAAGATGACAATGCACTGGTTATGTCTGCCATGGACAAATCTAACCAGCTGAGTGCCTGGTTAGCTCACTGTTTGGGGCACCGAGTTCGCAGTCAGGGTTTGCAACAACAACAAAATTATTCCCCTCGGCACTCAAGATGGAAGTGTCATGTTTGCTGGCCGTCTTCACGAATCCTGTTTCTGGTGGCCAGTTTTCACGTTAAGTCCTGGTTCTGGTGGTAACAGTTTACCGTTAGAGTGGTGGTTCTGGTGGTAACAGTTTACCGTTAGAGTGGTGGTTCTGGTGGTAACAGTTTACCGTTAGAGTGGTGGTTCTGGTGGTAACAGTTTACCGTTAGAGTGGTGGTTCTGGTGGTAACAGTTTACCGTTAGAGTGGTGGTTCTGGTGGTAACAGTTTACCGTTAGAGTTGTGGTTCTGGTGGTATCAGTTTACCGTTAGAGTTGTGGTTCTGGTGGTGGTAACTGTAGCAATCCCCGCAACTGTGGTTCTTCCTAGTTACAAGTACACAACGTACAGCACGAAATGAAGTCTGTCATTTACTTAAGCTTGAATGCGTGAATCTGTTGTTGTTGAACTCGCCACATACCACATGGTGGCAGCGAACGAGGATTAACTGTAAGTACATGAACATTTTACTAAACGGAGAGCAATGAATAACTTCGTTTATTGACCAACGATTTGCCGGATTCTGGATGCTTCGTGCCGACAGCCTCTAACGGTTAACCAACCTTAACTCGAACTCGTGGCGGATGTTTTGTTGGAAACTGGCATGCGGACCAGTGTTGACTTATATGGGACAGTTTCCTGTGTAATCAGCATACTAATTAATTCATTCAAGGGAGCGGTATAATCTAACAGTAAAAGAAAACAAACAAGATTCCTGAAATCAAAAATGGGGACCATTCTATGCCACGCATGGACTGGATATCAGACAACCTGTCTGATGCGTTCAAAATATTTGAACAAAGAATTAAATTATATTTGAAAGCAAAGAAAATCACTGACAAGGAGGAGATAGTAACTCACATACTCCTACAAGTGGGAGAAGAAGGCCTACGGCGATACAATGCCTGGACTTTAACCGATGGTGAGAAAAAAGACCCAGAGATTATCCTCCAGAAATTCAAAGAACAGCTTGAGCCAGCAGAAAATTCCGTGTGAGTAGACTAAAACTCATGGGACTCAGACAAGCAAGCAGAGAATCCTTAGATGATTTTGTAAACAGAGCAAAGTTGCAAGTTAAGAAATGCGACTTTCGAGAAGGAGAAGAAGATGAGCGCATCCTTGAACTGATAACAGCAGGAACACCTGATGATGACTTCAGGAAAGCTATTCTCTCCAAAGACAAAAACTTTCAAATTGAAAGATGCACTCGTATTAGGCAGAACGTATGAAGCCACAACAGCACATGTAAAACAGTTACATGACATGCAACAAAAAGAAATGGAGGTAGATGGAATACAAAACCCGTATGCTGCATGCAACAATTGTGGAGGTAGACACAAACCGAGAACATGCCCAGCATTTGGAACAAAATGTAATAAATGTGGGAAACTCAACCACTGGGCAAAAGCATGTAGATCAGGAATGAGAGAAGCCTACAAAAGACAACACAGAGGTGGACAACAAGAGAGAAGGTTGCAGCGAAAAGTTCATGATGTGGAGCACAATGATGAACTTGCAGAAGATTTTGGAATGCTATCATTCAATGACATACAAATATCCTCTGTGAAGTCAAGAGATGAGGCTTTCGTCACACTCAATGTAAAGTTGTCATCTCGTCCTGGTGTCCATAATCTTGGCCTAAAAGTGGACACTGGCGCTCAAGGGAATACCCTTCCACTCAGGCTATTTAAGCAAATGTTTCCTGATCGCACCACAAAAGATGGAAAACCTGTAAGGGAAATCGCAAGAACAGCGAGCCAGGTGAGAGCTTGACAGCCTATAACGGACTAGCATACCGTGCTATGGTATTACTTCGATACCCTGTCAATTCAAAACATCTGCATGGGAACAAACAAAATTCTACATTGTGAATGTTGCAGGCCCCAGTAATTGGCCTTTCCATCGTGTGAAAGTCTGAAAGTGGTGACAATGAACTGCAATGTCAATGCTAAATGCATTGATCAGCACAGTATGAATGACAACCATCAAGATATCAACAATGTGAATGATCTCATACAACAATACCCAGGACAGTTTGACAAGATAGGAAAATTTCCTGGGGAAGTCAAACTTTTCACGGACCCTGATGTTCAGCCACATATTGATGCCCCTCGAAAAACTCCAATTGCACTCAAAGACGCCATCAAAGCCAAGCTGGACCAAATGGAACAGGATGGTGTCATCAGAAAAGTGACAGAACCCACTGATTGGGTTTCCAGCCTTGCATACTCCCCCATAAGAAAAGCGGAGAGATACGCATCTGTCTGGACCCAAGACATCTGAATAAGCCCTCAAACGACCCCATCACACAAAGTTCCTACAACAGAAGAACTGACTCACCTGTTCAGAGGAGCCAAAGTGTTCTCAAAACTTGATGCTAAATCAGGATACTGGGCTGTAAAACTGGACAAAGAATCACAGCTGCTAACAACATTCCAGTCACCTTTTGGAAGGTACTGTTTCCAAAGACTTCCCTTTGGACTATCGGTGTCTCAAGACATTTTTCAGCTAAAAATGGACCAGATCCTGGACCAAGTTGAAGGAGCTGTTGGCATAACGGATGACATTGTTTTTATGCAACATCAGATGAAGAACATGAGAAAGTCATTCGAAACTTGATGGAGGTTGCAAAAAAGAGTGGTCTAATGTTCAACTCAGAAAAATGTGACATTAAAACTGACTCTATCACATTCTTTGGCATGAAATACAGCCAGCCAACGGTGTGCTTCCAGATCCAGATAAAGTCAATGACTTGAAAAACATGCAATCACCCACTTCAAAAAAGGAACTACAAGAGTTCTTAGGCTTCATTCAATATCTCTCACCCTTCATCGAGAACCTCGCTGAGAAGTCTTCAATGTTACGCGCGCTTCTCAAAGAAGATGCAGCATTCTTATGGGAGACACATCATGAAGACTGTTTTCAGAAACTGAAACAAACAATATCTGAAGAGTCGACATTACAGTATTTCGACACTCAAATGGAACCCATTCTTCAGGTTGATGCTAGCATCAAAGGACTTGGAGCAAGCGTCACACAAGGCGGACTACCAGTTGCCTATGCCTCGAAGTCGCTGTCTGACACGGAAACGCGATACGCATGCATAGAACGGGAAATGCTAGCAATCGTCTACGGTGTACAGAGATTTCATACGTACCTCTATGGTCGGAAATTCATGATATTGACTGATCACAAACCCCTGTGATGATTTTCCAAAAACCACTGACTCAGGCACCACCGCGGCTGCAACGGATGATGCTAAAACTGCAAGGATATCAGTTTGAGGTGAAATACAAACCAGGCAAAGAAATGACATTAGCTGACACTCTATCAAGATTGCCAAATAAGAAAAACAGTGAAACAATAGATCTGGATGTGAGAGTAGATATTGTTGGATTTTCTCAAGAACGCATCAAAACTATCAGAGAAGAAACCAAAGCTGATCCTGCTCTCATTTGCCCTAGCAGAGATGATTATCAGTGGATGGCCTGAAAACATCAAGGATGTTCCTGAGAATATCCGGACCTATTGGGCGTTCAGGGATGAAATATCCATAGAAAATGGACTCATTTTGAAAGGATCTAGAATAATCATTCCAGTCAGTCAGAAGGAAGTTATTCTTGACCAACTGCACTATGCACATCAGGGTGTAAAAAGACCACCCTGAGAGCCAAAGGGTCAGTATACTGGAACAACATCAATAAAGACATTGAGTCCCTCAT
>JADBJO010000227.1:530000-547500 GCA_016801955.1 Conus betulinus | reverse complement strand
GAACAAGATTCTCATCAACGCGCCGGGCGATGAACTTGAAAATACGACACCCCCAATAAAAAAAAAAGGTCATGAGGATCCACTGAAAAGTATGGGGGAGGGGAGGGGAGAGGGGGGTTGGAGAGACAGTACAGTTTCAGGTTTGTTCCTATATACATCTTAAACCACTAGCACCGAGTGTTTAATCACTGACCTGAACTGACTGCCTGATATTGGCACCTGCTGCTGACATCATGTAGGGTACAGCATCACAATATTTATATGAAGAGTTTGATGAATTGATGTTGTAAAACACATAGCAGCGATTGTTTTATCTCTTTCTCTGTGCCATGCATGATTAGTGCATTAAAATGTGTACGCAAATAAACTGTTGAAAAATGTCCAATGAGTTGTGGTTGCGTGTAGGTGCTGCAGTGTACACAAATGTGTGCAGAGAGAGAGATGAGAGCAGAGAGAGAGAGAGAGAGAGAGAGAGAGAGAGAGAGAGACAGAGAGAGAGAGACAGACAGACAGACAGACAGACAGACAGGCAGGCAGACAGACAGACACAGACAGACAGACAGACAGAGACAGGCAGAGAGACAGAGAGCAGCGAGACATAGAGAGAGAGAGAAGACAGACAGACACAGACAGACAGACAGACAGACAGACAGACAGGCAGACAGACACAGAGATGCAGACAGACAGGCAGAGAGAGAGAGAGAGAGAGAGAGAGAGAGAGAGAGAGAGAGAGAGAGAGAGAGAGTGAGAGAGAGAGAGAAGAAATAGAGAGAGAGAGAGAGAGAGAGAGAGAGAGAGACAGAGACAGAAGCAGAGAGACAGAGAGAGCAGGGCAGAATGGATGGGTTTCTTGTTTCACATTTCTTGACTTTCCAATATATCCGTATATCTACTCTCGTCACTTTTTTTTTTATTATCATACCATGCTTTTTGCTGTTGTTCTTGTTGTTGTTGTTGTTGTGTTGACGTTGTTGTTTCCTCCCAAGCAAAGGTATCTGCAAACATTTACCAACCGTTGAATAATGTGATTGTTATACTGTCCCATCTCATGAGACTTACGAGAACAAAATTATTGGGTCCACGTGAGACTGACCAACTGTTGAAATGTAGAACCACTGACTTTCTTTTCTCGAGTTGTGAAATGTCATTCTAATTACATGCAACCCGCCGGATCATGATCTACCATAGTTTTCGTCCGGCGGCCATTTTGATCGTGCGCTGCGTATGAGAAGTTAATTGGTTGCTCGTTCTTCGTTTTCACTATCCTGAATACTATTTGTTTTTGCCTGAAGAAGACCCAAGAGGTCGAAATGCATTGTGTTTTGTCGTCCTATATTTTGTTTGTCAATGTTCTTGGCGGTAACTAAATCCCTCTCTTTCTCAATTCTACGATCAAACGCTAAATGTTAACTGTATGTCGGCTTATTTTAAACATTTTCGCAGTCTACGTTTTGCTGTATCTGGGAGGTTGGGTTTGGAGGAGCGCATATGGGCGATCGTGGATAGGATGAGAGAACAGAGATCTTAAGAGAGTCGTTTTGAAAGTTCATAGGCCTACTCTAAAAGGGCCATTTGAAAGTTCATAGGCCTACTCTAAAGGGCCCATTTTGAAAGCTCATAGGCCTACTCTAAAAGGGCCATTTTGAAAGCTCATAGGCCTACTCTAAAAGGGCCATTTTGAAAGCTCATAGGCCTACTCTAAAAGGGCCATTTTGAAAGCTCATAGGCCTACTCTTTTGAAAAGGGCCATTTTGAAAGCTCATAGGCCTACTCTAAAAGGGCCATTTTGAAAAGCTCATAGGCCTACTCTAAAAGGGCCATTTTGAAAGCTCATAGGCCTACTCTAAAAGGACCATTTTGAAAGCTCATTGGCCTACTCTAAAAGGCGGGGATCTATCGAGATGTACCCGGCTTTAAGAGTAGAAGTTCATAGGCCTACTCTTAAAGCCCCCCCACCCCACCCCCTCCCATTCCCTTCCCCCAATCTTCCTGTCAGCCAAACCACCGTAAGTGGGTGTGGATGTTAAACCTAATTATGAACTAACTCTAGTTAAATTCAGTCGACTCTCTCTCTCTCTCTCTCAGTCTCTCTCTCTCTCTCTCTCTCTCTCTGCTGCAGCCGGGTTGCAAGTGGGGTGTTAGTCTCTATTTCATTTCAGGAGGGACGTGTGTGTGTGTGTGTGTGTGTGTGTGTGTGTGTGTGTGTGTGTGTGTGTGTGTGTGTGTGTGTGTGTGTGGTCAGCTTGTGGGGGTGATTCTTGTAAGTTTTTCTTTCTTTCTTTCTTTCTTTCTTTCACCAGTAAATGGCGTCAAAGAACGTTCACCAAAATGAATCTTTACTCTGAGTTTGTCTTCTGTCACTTTAATCTTTAACGTTTTAGAAGACAACACACACACACACACACACACACACACACACACACACACACACACACACACACACACTCCCTTCGCCCCCTCTCTCTCCCCAAGCTCTCTCTCTCTCTCTCTCTCTCTCTCTCTCTCTCTCTCTCTCTCTCTCTCTCTCTCTCTCTCTCTCTCTCTCGTGTGTTGGGGGAAGGGGGGGGGGGGGGGGTTATAACTATATACCCATGACAATGACGAAAATGAGGATGATGAGGCAGTTGGTGTGTTAGGTGTTGAGCAAATCTGAACGAACGAAAAAGAAAAAAGAAGGGGAAAAAAAAACTATAATGTACACTCACCGGATCTGCGTCCCACTCTTTCGGCCTGTCGCACTTTACACCTAAAGATCATAAGGCCTACAGCTCACTAGACTCACCTTTTGTAGGACTAAAGTGTCGTTGGTCAAAAGAGCTTTAGTTGGCCAAAAGAGCTTTAGTTGGCCAAAAGAGCTTTAGTTAGGCCTACAAGCTGCAGGGCTCTGGAATGCTCTCTTCAGTCAGCCGCCTAACTGACCCTAGTCTCAATGGACCTGACCCTCATTGACCCTAGCCTCAATGGACCTGACCCTCATTGACCCTAGCCTCAATGGACCTGACCCTCATTTACCCTAGCCATAATGGACCTGACCCTCATTGACCCTAGACTCAATGGACCTGATCCTCATTGACCCTAGCCTCAATGGACCTGACCCTCATTGACCCTAGCCTCAATGGCCCTGACCCTCATTGACCCTAGCCTCAATGGACCTGACCCTCATTGACCCTAGCCTCAATGGACCTGACCCTCATCAAACATGCGTCATAATGTGTTTGACGTCACAATCAAACATGCGTCACACTGTATTTCGTCACTGAGATATTCCATAAAGAAGAAAAACCGTTTGGGGCCATTGTAGCCGTTAGTAACGGCTGTTCTGGTAAAACAATACATCGGATATCGTCCGTGACCCATAATGAGGATACCTACAAGTTTTCAGACAGATCGGCCCAGAAGTTTAGTCTGGAGCGAGTGGAACACATTTTGACCGCGCGGACACACAGACAGCATTTCTCCGTTCCCATTGTAAAATACTACCTGTTCTATAATGTAATGTATTAAGTAGTCTGCAATCTAAGGGAAGTAATGATTTGTTTACATTATTACTATTATGGGGAGAGTAGCCTCCCTTGAAGGTTTCTAGGAGATGGATCATCAACGGCTCCATTAAAAAAAAAAAAACATCGAATTGTACGACGCAGTGTTTATCACATTTATCAGTGTGATCAATCAAGATGCATACATACAATAGTAACTAAAACGGTTACTACATTATTCCGAACTGGGAGTACAAAAAGAGAGCGATTTCAGCCATTGTGCAGTACATGAAACTATACATTGAAAATCGTACTATGTTAGCCTACGGCTTCTTACAAGAACAGAGCAAACAATAAACAGTAAACAAGTGGGGTAGTCTTTGCTCCCATAAGGAAACCTAACACAGAGTAACTTTTATTCAAGACTGGCACAGCTTTTAAAACTTGAATAAAGTCAGACAATACAAAGACGAACAATCTAATAGTGGGGGAAAAACAAGCGCAGGCCAACAACTAAATTGTCTTCATAGTAATGACTTGGCAAAACTTTGAACTTAAGGAGGGGGGGGGGGGGGGGGGGGGGGCAGCAGGAGGTTGAAGATGTAAAAACTGGGAACATGAAATTAAGAAAATATGAAAACTCTTCACTGGCTGCATAAGGGAACCATCGCAATCCCTTTTAAAGGCAGATATATTTTTGTATTGCCTGCTCCGAGGCCTTTCGTCCGCTGGGTCGGAAACTCATCAGGGAGACACGGCTGGCTGTATCTGCGCTCCCGGCGTCAAATAGAGACACACCACAGTCCATAATACTGTGGTGTTCTCACCACCAAGGGTGCAAAAAAGAATCCAATAGCACCCCCGAAGCAGCCAGCGAAGAGTAGTAAAGGAAACCAAACGAAAGTGTGGGGAGGAAAAAAGTTGCTGAAAAAACTACAGATATTATGCAATAGTATAAAATGTAGGGGGCAATCTTTGAGCCTACGCTTGAGGATCCACCCAAGGATGCAAGGGAGATCAAAAGACAAACACAAAGCTCGATTTAATCAAAACGAAATTGGAAATGAAATGAGGCAGGGAACAGTAAACAATAAACAGTAAACAAGTGGGGTAGTCTTTGCTCCCATAAGGAAACCTAACACAGAGTAACTTTTATTCAAGACTGGCACAGCCTTTTAAACTTGAATAAAGTCAGACAAATACAAAGACGAACAATCTAATAGTGGGGAAAAACAAGCGCAGGCCAACAACTAAATTGTCTTCATAGTAATGACTTGGCAAAACTTTGAACTTAAGGAGGGGGGGGGGGGGGGGGGGGGGGGGGGGGGGGGGGCAGGGGGGGGGGGGGGGGGGGGTGGGGGGGGGGAGGGTTTGGGGCAGATGTAAATGTAAAAACTGGGAACATGAAATTAAGAAAATATGAAAACTCTTCACTGGCTGCATAAGGGAACCATCGCAATCCCTTTTAAAGGCAGATATATTTGTATTGCCTGCTCCGAGGCCTTTTCGTCCGCTGGGTCGGAAACTCATCAGAAAAGGGATTGCGATGGTTCCCTTATGCAGCCAGTGAAGAGTTTTCATATTTTCTTAATTTCATGTTCCAGTTTTTACATCTTCAACCTCCTGCCTCCTGCCCCCCCCCCCCCCCCCCCCCCCCCCTCCCTCCTTAAGTTCAAAGTTTTGCCAAGTCATTACTATGAAGACAATTTAGTTGTTGGCCTGCGCTTGTTTTTCCCCCACTATTAGATTGTTCGTCTTTGTATTTGTCTGACTTTATTCAAGTTTAAAAGGCTGTGCCAGTCTTGAATAAAAGTTACTCTGTGTTAGGTTTCCTTATGGGAGCAAAGACTACCCCCTTGTTTACTGTTTATTGTTTACTGTTCCCTGCCTCATTTCATTTCCATTTCGTTTTGATTAAATCGAGGTTATTTGTATTTGTTTTTTGTCTTTTGATCTCCCTTGCATCCTTGGGTGGATCCCTCAAGCGTAGGCTCAAAGATTGCCCCCTACATTTTATACTATTTGCATAATATCTGTAGTTTTTCAGCAACTTTTTTCTCCCCACACTTTCGTTTGGTTTCCTTTACTACTCTTCGCTGGCTGCTTCGGGGGTGCTATTGGATTCTTTTTTGCACCCTTGGTGGTGAGAACACCACAGTATTATGGACTGTGGTGTGTCTCTATTTGACGCCGGAGCGCAGATACAGCCAGCCGTGTCTCCCTGATGAGTTTCCGACCCAGCGGACGAAAGGCCTCGGAGCAGGCAATACAAATATATCTGCCTTTAAAAGGGATTGCGATGGTTCCCTTATGCAGCCAGTGAAGAGTTTTTCATATTTTCTTAATTTCATGTTCCCAGTTTTTACATCTTCAACCTCCTGCCCCCCCCCCCCCCCCCCCCCCCCCCCCCCCCCCTTAAGTTCAAATTACTATGAAGACAATTTAGTTGTTGGCCTGCGCTTGTTTTTTTCCCCACTATTAGATTGTTCGTCTTTGTATTTGTCTGACTTTATTCAAGTTTAAAAGGCTGTGCCAGTCTTGAATAAAAGTTACTCTGTGTTAGGTTTCCCTTATGGGAGCAAAGACTACCCCACTTGTTTACTGTTTATATACAGATGTAGTTTTGATTATCATCATGTAGCCGGCTGCTAACAGTACATTTCTTGATCACCCGTCGTAGATGAAATATTTTGTTCCTGAGTTATCTTCCCCCTTACCTCCCTTGATCAATAAATCTCAATTTTCTTGTTGTAAACTCTTTATATTATGAATACCTCAGAACCTACAAGTTGTATATATGTCGCTGAAGTCACAAAATTTAACGTATTCTATTCATTACAACCGTGTTGGGCTGAGAAGCCCATGTTTTCTCTAAAACTGGTATTTCGCACAATTAATCCTGGCGTCATTTTGAATTGTCCGGCGAACAAACCGTAATAATTCTTGATTTCACAAAAACTGTGAGAGAATCCAAAAAATGCGAGAACGCGCATTGAAAGTAAAGTCCATAAGCTCTCATTTAGTATATCGCATGCCTATGATCTTTTCTGTACAAGCTTGCGACTATACGAAATGACTGACGGTGCCGGCTCCCTTGAGCAAGTCGGAGTTTTGATCTAAATTGCCGTTTTACGAAATTCGGACTTCCCGACCGGAATCTTCTTACTGACTCCATTTCTATCATAGAAGCAACTAAAAACGTATAAAAGTTATCATCCGATGGACCATTTCAACAGAATAACATTTTATCGAAAATCGTGCCGACCGAAAGCACATGTCAACGGCCATGTGGCGACGACAGCGAGTTGTGTTTCCGATCAATTTTTAAACACAAAGTTCTCCGCTCAGACGGCATCTTGGATAATGAAATTATATATGTACAAAAAGAGCGAAATGCCAGCTATTCATTCATTACAAAAATTAATTCATGCTGTTTGTATTTTTCTTCGAAATAGAGGAAAAATATTATGCAAACACGTTAAAAGTGGGGTCACTGTCTGATTTTAATCTCCAATAACTTAACACAGCCACAGAGTTGTCAAATGTGACTTACTGCATTTTATTCCTTGGGTTCTGAGGTTTTCATCGATATCAAATATGTTTGAATACTTTGAACGGACGGCGAGCTAGACAACACAGAACCTGCGACAGATAGCACATTTTCCTGTCTCGCTAGGCCCATTTTGAGTGTAGCCCTGTGTTGTCTACTTTGCGGTCCGGTCTACCTGTACTTAGGCTATATATGTAGGACGCTGCGTGAGTGCCAGGAGTGTGTCCCGAGAGAGTAGTGTTCCCTGGTGTGAGCTTCTACACCTTACCATCTGCCTGTCTTCACCTGCACACCCTTTACCCTCACACACCATCACAACTGGTGCTGCGAGCAGGATAGTCTCGGTCTCCGGGACTCCCTTTGGACTCACCGCGGCTGTTGTCACCAGGAGGTGAGCGTGGTCCGTCCCTGGTACTGAGGAAGACGCTGTCCCTGTCCCAGCACCTGCACCACATGCTGGACGACCTCCTTGAGGACGCCCTCTGCGTGGCCGTCGTCCAGGGGTGGACAGAGGCAGTGGTGGAGCTCCTCCGGGAGGGGACGGAGCAGCGACGTGTGTTGATCAGCATGCTGCATCTGCTGTGCCTTGCCTGGCACGCGGCGATCTCCCTTTGCTGCAGCTGTTGCTGCGCATTGGAGCCGCCATGGTGGGAGATGAGGTGGAGGAACCTGAGAACCCTCTGTGTCTGGCTGTGCACAGGTTCAGGAACAGCACCCTGGAAGAACTGGAGATGGGTGAAGTGCCTCCGGCAGTACGGAGCCGACCCCAGTGACCAGGGCTATATTGACAGCACCCCACTCCTGTACACACTCTGCACTTCACCGTCATGACCTACGCTGACCCCTGGACAGTCACATGGTGGGGCCCTCCCCGGACATCATACAGGCTCTGCTGGACCACAAAGCAGACCCAAACGCCAGGAATGCCTGCGGACAGTCCCCTCTGCTCCTCGTGAGGCCATGACCCTGCGAACGGACTCTGCGTCTCTTGCTTCAGTACGGGGCGGATCCTCGGCTGGGTAGCTACCGCCGGGACATCTACCACACGTCTAATATGTTCCTCTCCAGCGCCTGTGAGGAGGAACACATCCTCCACTTCGCCCAGGTTCTGCTGGAGCATGATCCCGGGCTGCTGAGTGTGCGGGATGGACTAGAGTAGACCATTATGCACTGTGCTGTGGAAGTCCTGCTGCGTCGGGGCGCCGATCCGCACGCGCTCAACAATATAATGGGAACAGCGTGAGAGAGAGAGAGAGAGACAGACAGACAGAGACAGAGAGAGAGCAAGAGACAGAGACAGAGAAGGAGAGAGTGAGAGAGAGACAGACAGACAGACAGAGAGACAGACAGGCAGACAGACAGTGAAAATCAGCTTCCCTGTGAAATGCAAGAACTGTAATGTTTCTTCTTGTCTTGCTTACGTTGGAACTCTGCCCAGCACTGACCTTAGCATTCTCTCTCTCTCTCTCTCTCTCTCTTACACGCACACACACACACACACACACACACACACACACACACACACACACACACACACACACACACACACACACACACACACACACACAGGTGCACAGCCATTCATACTGTCTTGATGCATCATGTTTTTTAATGTTTTATTTGGACCCTGATTTTTTTAAAGCCAACAAGCATGTAAGTGCAAATAGATATTTATGGATAGCATAAATGTACTTCACCCGCAAACGAGAATACATGGCGGTGAAAACAAAGGGGGAGAGGGGACATTGATACCTCCTCCATCTGAATTCATGGAAAACAGACTTTACAACAGTTTCCTGAATGACAAAACATTTCAATTCCGTTGCTCTGGACAAACATTTGATTCTGTTGTTTACTAAAAATCAAATCAGTCACACCAAAGAAAATGTCTGTTGACAAATCACATTCATTTCCATCTCTAAATTATTCCTCTTGTAAACTATGTTAATGTTTCAACCAAGACAACAAGGCTATTGAGAAATTTCCTAGACACATTCCCAGCTTCAACCTCAGTAACAAATATCGGGTCAATGTTTAAAGGGAAATATAGAAAAGATTTTACAAAAAAAAAACCACTCAAGATGAGATACAATACAAAAACATTGGTGATGCACAAACTATATGCACATATAAAAACTCAACAAAAGCATATACTAAGAAACATTACCAATAGACATATAAACACAAACGATATCTGAAATATCATTGGTGCATTTCCGCATGTCAAAATATCAAAACTGGAGCAAAGTGCAGTCGCATTTTTTTTTTTTTAAAACATTGTTGACCCAGTTGACCACCCGGGTCCTATTCAGGGTTGTCAACACAAACGGGAAAAAAAAGTTGCATTTGACAAATAACGAACAACAAAGACAAATGTGATCAATAGACATGATAGCTAACTACATCTTGGAGGCTGAGAATCTCAGGCATTCCTCTTCATTTTTCATTCCTAGCTTATCAAAAGTAAAAAAAAAAAAAAAAAAAAAACAACAAAGCTTAATTTTTAAATGTAACCAACAATACATAAAGAGGGCAAATCAGCGAACATGACACTACAGAACAGGGAGCCAGTGTCCACCCTGTCCAGTATGTATAATGCTCATTACCCAGTGGCCAGATTACAAAAAAAAAAAATAATGAAAAAAAAAAAAAAAAAAAAAAAAAAAAAAAAAACATTTTGAGTAAACAAACTACATAAATTGTGTCCAGAAAAAAAAGTGTACGAGAGTTTCAAGAACGAAGGCAGGGAAGGAAGACACAGATGACAGTGTTTAAAAGAAAGACAAAAAAAAAAAAAAAAAAAAAAACAGGTAGTCAAGAGAGTGAAAGAAAAGAGGAAGTTACTTGCACAGAAGTTCAGAAGACAGGACAACTTCTTTGTACCAAAGGACTCCCTGGCAATCCCATGGACAAACTGCAATTCATCAGCTCTCAAGTGGCCACAACACTAGAAGGGGGCTGAAATCATCCCTGTAATCTGCGTCTGAAACAACCTAACCAAAAACTACAGTTCATGACATCTTGACTGACCATGTGAAAAAGACAACAAATCGTCAGAAGCGACGTACATAACAACCTCCAGCAAACCACAGTTTGCATAATCTCTGAAGAAGACATTTAATGAAAAAGGATTCAACTTGTTATAACATTATATGAAACAGTTCATAAGCTCTCGACTTCACGCTTGGTGGGTAAAAGGTTAATTTTCAGCACTGTAAAGTAACTGCATCAAACACTGATACAAACTACACTTTATTAACCCTTCAATGGCCACTTCAAAATTACTGTTATTCTTATAGCCCCAACCAACCATATTGAGCTTTTCCAGGAAAAAAGAAATCCTGTTCTGCAAAAACAAAAAATATCATTTAACAACTTTAATACATATATATCTAAAATGTACAGCATGATGATTAATCTGTTGATATCCTTAAAGATCTGCTCTTGAAATGGGCAATGATGTGTCAACTTGATGGGATATATCAGATGCTTGACATATAGTAGATATGAACACTTGAATCATTTCCATGCAAACCACAACAATTCATTTAAACTGGGCATTTTCACCCATAATCATGGATACAGATAGTGATAAACCAAATCTTAACATTGCTGAACTTCTCTTGGACATGATGTCAGAAGTGTACTTGAACAAGTTGGATGCTCAATGTGAGTTGGACCAATTCATCTGATGTAACTCTCCACTCAATCTTACAGTGATTACTTAGTACACATATCGACACCAGAAACCTTTGTCCTGTGTTGATGAGGTGATTTCACCTAAGACATAGACATTTTCTGCTGTAATCAACTGGTCCCCACTCTGTGGAATTGGGAACATTATGCTACATAACGAACATGTTTTGTCACTGTTTGTGTCTCCTCCTTTTCTTTCCACAACATTTATTCTCACAACTGGACAAAACGCAAAATGCTATACATCTAACTTTAGTCTCAAACAACCCTTGTAACTGGAACACAGCAGTCATATGCCTATTTCTTTTGAAACTATTAATGTTGGAATAGCAATCATACGCCTATTTCTGTTGAAACTATTAATTTTGCAATAGCAATCATATGGCTATTTCTGTTGAAACTATTAAATTTGGAACAACAATCATATGGCTATTTCTGTTGAAACTATTAATGTTGGAATAGCAATCATACACCTATTTCTGTTGAAACTATTAATTTTGGAACAGCAATCATATGCCTATTTCTGTTGAAAATTATAATGTTGGAATAGCAATCATACGCCTATTTCTGTTGAAACTATTAGTTTTGGAACAGCAATCATATGCCTATTTCTGTTGAAACTATTAATTTTGGAATAGCAATCATATGCCTATTTCTGTTGAAACTATTAATTTTGGAACGGCAATCATACGCCTATTTCTGTTAAAAACTATTAATTTTGGAACGGCAATCATACGCCTATTTCTGTTGAAACTATTAATTTTGGAACGGCTATCATATGCCTATTTCTGTTGAAACTATTAATGTTGGAATAGCAATCATACGCCTATTTCTGTTGAAACTATTAATTTTGGAACAGCAATCATATGCCTATTTCTGTTGAAACTTATAATGTTGGAATAGCAATCATACGCCTACTTCTGTTGAAACTATGAATTTTGGAACGGCAATCATACGCCTATTTCTTCTGTTGAAACTATTAATTTTGGTACGGCAATCATATGCCTATTTCTTTTGAAACTATTAATGTTGGAATAGCAATCATACGCCTATTTCTGTTGAAAACTATTAATTTTGGAACAGCAATCATATGCCTATATTCTGCTGAAACTTATAATGTTGGAATAGCAAATCATACGCCTATTTCTGTTGAAACTATTAATTTTGGAACAACAATCATATGCCTATTTTGTTGAAACTATTGATTTTGGAATAGCAATCATACGCCTATTTCTGTTGAAACTATTAATTTTGGAACGGCAATCATACACCTATTTTTCTGTTGAAACTATTAATTTTGGAATGGCAATCATATGGCTATTTCTGTTGAAACTATTAACTTTGGAACAGCAATCATATGCCTATCTCTGTTGAAACTATTACTTTTGTTAACATTAAAATAATGGCGGCAGCCCACAAAGTGATGTCACAGGTTTCCGTCCACAGCACCGGCTCTGTACAGAGATGATGGCCTTTACTGAATTCATACTGCCAAGTATTCTGTGACCTGAATCCCATGCTGTGGCTACATGATGTGCAGCCTGTTTCCAACAAATCACTGCCAGTCTTGAGAGCAGACTTTTAAGGATGACAGAACAAGGCCATGCTGACAAAGCCTGGCATTCGCCTGATTTTTTCCAACCCCTGTTTACGCAAACATTTAAAAACTTTATGAGCAACGTCTGCACCCAAAAGGAAGAAAAAGGCCACATGGGCTGCAGACATGGCAGACCCTATAATTAACGCCCACTGTGGACAGAGCATGCAGTTTCACATCTGAGTTTGCAAATTACAACAAAAATCCGGTATGCTATAAATTCTACAAGTCAAAAATGTGTAAAGATTTTCTATAATGAAGGCAGATGAAAAAGCCACAACAACAAGAAAGACAGTGGACAACAGTAAAGCAAAAATGAGATAGCGGAGTAAAAAGGGAGTTGGAGAAAAAGAGGAATACCAGCACATAATTTCCAGAAGGTGGGGACACAATTCATACTGAAACAGCCCTGTGACCTACCCACTGGGACAAAGAGTTCACAGAGAGGAACTGAATCATCAACATTGCAAGTAGCAATACATGCAGTTTACAAAAAAAAAGAAATTAATGCAAACTAACAAAGTGCAGTTCTTAAGCAAAAAATAATGCTGTCGCAACCAAAGAGACCATCCTTGAAGCTAATCATTGTTTTCAGAGCACTAAGACATGCAGCCAGGTCAGGTCGTATTGCTGCTCCAATTTCTCCCGGCATGCAGGGTGATGCATCTCAGAGTGTCACGCCACTGTACACGGTGATTTATCCTGCACTGACGCTGGACGAAAAAGTAACGGCAGCCACATCAACTACAACAAACTGTGAGCGTGTACAGAGAACGATCAAAGGGAGCAAACACCAACTGAGTTTAATGTAGAAGTCTAGAAAAACTAACTCGATTCAGCCAAAAGCCGCTGAAGAGGAGAAACCAAACTGAAATGCTTTGGTTTCATTTTGGATTGAAAAAGGCACAAGTGCAGGATATATAAATGAAAGTCTACAGCTGATTAATGAAAGGCACAACTAAAAGATTCACGGACAAAAAGTTAAAAGCTGGAAAAAAAAAAAAAAAAGGCACAGCTGCAGCATCCATGAATGAAGCTTCAAAACTGAAAATGAATAGCATAATTACAGGGTTCATGAAGAAAACTTCAGAACTGAAAATGAAAGGCACAACTATAGTGTTCATGGATGAAAATTCAAACTGAAAATGAAAATGAAAGGCACCCGCTACAGCGTACAGAAAGTTCATGAAATGAAAGTTCAAAACTGAAAATGAAAGGAAAGGCACAACTATAGCATTCATGAATGAAAGTTCAAAACTGAAAATGAAAGGCACAGCTACAGCGTTCATGAATGAAAGTTCAAAAACTGAAAATGAAAGGCACAACTATAGCGTTCATGAATGAAAGTTCAAAACTGAAAATATAGAAAACCAAGCACAGATGTACAGACCAGCAAACCACAGAACTCAACTGGGAGATGTTTAGAAGGGGAGGTGGGAATAAGGGGGGATAAGCAGCTAGAACTGTGTCCAGCTCCCTTCAACCCTCTTTCCCTTACCACACACACACACACACACACACACACACACTGAACAAGCAAAAACTAAACAAATGGAAAAATTGTTGTAGTCTTTGTAAATAGTTCTACTGAAAACCCACAACCTGGATGATTTTATTTACTGGAGAGAGGAAATTGCCAATGTCAAAAGAGTGTTGGTTCCAGTGTTTCAAGCAATATATTTGCAGGGTGAAGATCGATGTAAACACAGTTTTGTACACACCCACTATCCCCACCTCCACAGTTTGTACACACCCACTATCCCCACTCCAACCACTTCCTATACAAACTGATCTGCATGGTGTGAAATTTTGGAGATGAGGGAACACTTAGGATTTGGAGCTCTTGATTTCAAAGCATGGTCTTTCTTGGCATCATAAATCATACTATGAAGAAATATTACTGGAGCCTACACAATTGTCTTTAAAAAAAAAAAAAAAAAAAACAACTAACGATGATGGTGTGTTTAGGAGTTCTTCATTCAGCAGCTTCAAAAATAAGGATTTCCTTCTAGATAAAAATGTTCTTTTAACCTGTGAGAATTCATACTGAGCATGTAGAGGTGTAGTAATTCAAGGATCTTTTCAATAATACAAGACCAGATTTAGTAATTTCAAGAACAAACGGAGGAAAGAACAGAACAGATCTTTAGAAAATGACGAGAGCACCACAAGTATATTTTTCTTGGTCATTGTATCGAATCTAATTTTTTTTCAAATTTCCCTTTGGCCAAGTGGCTTCTCTCTCACAAAAGATTCTGGCTGTTGGCGGTATATACTACACAAAATTTAACCAGATGTCCTTTTCATCTCCTTAATAATGCCAAACAAAAACTGTTTTTTCTGGTCCTTTTAAGAACAGTCCTGTGATTCTCAAAACCTGTTTTCCAGGAGTTCCTCCATGATGATTAATTTCTCCAAGTTTCCAGGGTGGCTGGCCTTGAAAAGACCAGACAATCTTCAAAGAGACTGAAAAAGCTCTAGCACACTGAAGTATCAGGTTAGAGGTGGGGGTAGTGGTGGGGTTTCATTCACTCTCCAGTCTGTGCGGATCTCATCTGTCACTTTGCAGAAGCGAGATTAGGATACATTTATTTCATATTGCTCATGTTACCATTATTTATCGGCTATTTTGCAGTAACGAGATTAGGATGCATTTATTTCATTTTGCTCATGTTATTATCATTCACAGGCTATCAAACCACACTGGGAGTTTTCAGGGCTGTCATCTCCCATGGAAATAGAAAAAAAAAGTCTTTTAACCCTCTTGCATTTGTTTTGCCCGTATACAGAAAGACAGCAAAGACACCACAAACACACAAAGACAGGTGAAGACACCACAAATACAGAAAGACAGGTGAAGACACCACAAACACACAAAGACAGGTGAAGACACCACAAACACAGAAAGACACGTGAAGACACCACAAATACAGAAAGACAGGTGAAGACACCACAAACACACAAAGGCAGGTGAAGACACCACAAATACAGAAAGACAGGTGAAGACACCACAAACACACAAAGGCAGGTGAAGACACCACAAACACAGAAAGAAGACAGTGAAGACACCACAAAGACAGAAAGACAGATGAAGACACCACACCACAAAACAGAGAGACAGGTGAAGACACCACAAATACAGAAAGACAGGTGAAGACACCACAAAAAAAAGACAGGTGAAGACACTACAAATACAGAAAGACAGAAGACACCACATATACAGAAAGACAGGTGAAGACACCACAAATACAGAAAGACAGGTGAAGACACCACAAATACAGAAAGACAGGTGAAGACACCACAAAACACAAAAGACAGGTGAAGACACCACAAAGACAGAAAGACAGAAGAAGACACCACAGACACAGAAAGACAGGTGAAGACACCACAAAAACAGAAAGACAGGTGAAGACACCACAAATACAGAAAGACAGGTGAAGACACCACAGACACAGAAAGACAGGTGAAGACACCACAGAAACAGAAAGACAATGGAAAATGGTCAAATGCTGGATGACACTCTGTGTATCAAAACACTTTCTAAAACAGAATAAGATATAGCACTTCTTTCAACTTGAACTTTCCCACCATCCGCCCACCTGCTCCACAATATTCACCTGGGATATATGTAAAACCACCATTTGTCTCCCCTCCCACATTCACTGTGGGAAGATTCAAAAGAAAAAAAAAAACATTATTGTTTTATCTGCCATGAAAGAAAAACACTGTATCTCACAGCTTACAGACTATATTTTTCTTTCACAGCAAAATAAAGGTATATAATGTAATTCCCACACAAAGACAGCAAGCTGCAAGCTATGTTGGTCGCTGTTAAATCATTCAATGGTGTGAATAAGATCAGATGATAACAGATTTGGATTTGAAAAAAAAAAAAAAAAAAAAAAGAAAAAAGGAAAAAAACCTGTAAGACAGGGGAAAACCATTTACATGCAACATAGGAATCTTGAAAGAATTAGACACTTCTTCTTCAGTTTCGATTCTGTCCAGGAGGCATCACAGTGAGTGGACTAATAATCTATGTAGCTTCATCTGCCAGGAGACCAAAGTGTGCAGTAGTTAAAAGTAGGCAAATGAAATAAGAAATAAAAAACAATGTAGCAGTAAAGCCTATTCTGGCAAGAATCGCCAAATGCTCTACCTTTGTGTTATCTCACCATGCTGGTCAGACCATTCGTTAAGTCAATTAAAAACAACTGTAGCTCTGCAAACCATTAACTCCTCAGGCAAAACTACAAAGATGCAGATATTCATAGACAAGTAAAGAAGTACTGATGTAACACACATGCATGGACTGGTCACTTGGATCAAAATCTCCTAAATGGAAGCAGATTAAAATGTCAGACATTTTGCTACCACTTGAAGAACACTTCTTCAATAAACAATCAAGAGTTTATACCAAAACTTAAACCAATAGATAAATATGTAAAAAAAAAAAAAAACTTACACAGTAAACAATAACTACACCAATAAATACGGTTTGTAATACCACTATGATAAGATCATTTGTTTATGTTCATAGTTATTTTCTAAATTGTGATTCCTTATCACATTATTAATTTCCTATACACATTCATCCAGCTTATTTGTCTATCATATATCTGATTTCCGCTTTACTTTTGTGCATTTATGATCAAATTTTCTGTTTGTTAACTACAAACAGCACTTTATTCAGCCATCAAAACACATAAATGTGTGTGAAAATGAAAAAAAAAAACAAACAACAAACAAAAACATGTATTCTCCATTTGTCCTAAGAAATAAATCACTTTTCGTAACTGATGCATTTCTTTCACTTTCAAAGTCCATTACACTTCCTGTTTCATGATCAATATTCACATACAAATAACATACTTGACACTTTCACCCCTTCCAGGTTCCTAGCCTGGACAGGCTCTCCTGCTTGGCCAGTTTGGCTTTGTCAGCATGAACGGAAGGGGCACTTCACTCAAACTGTTAACATCTGTAAAACTGTTTCACCAAGAGTCTAACTATTTCATGTGATTGCAGCAAAACAATTCTGTATCAACATTACAAACTTCCAAGTCACATGATGCACTTTTCGGTCTCTTGATGCTTAGATACATACCACAAATTATTTCAGTCTTTGCACAACTCCAGTTTTGATTGTGAAGCATAAATACCAAACTAAAGGTTCAA
>JADBJO010000227.1:522500-527500 GCA_016801955.1 Conus betulinus | reverse complement strand
CCCCCCCCCCCTTCATCCCCCCTCTGATCTTTCACCAATGGTCTTGCCTATCAGAGGTCCAGCAGTCTGGAATACACTGACCATGAGACCCCCCCCCCCCCCCCCCCCCCCCCACCTTCACCTTCATCCCCCCTCCGATTGCTATAGAACTATCAAATCTTACCTCAAGACACCATTGAGTACTGAACTGTTTTTTCATTTCAAACTATGATTTCCAACCTGCTGGCTCACAACATACACAACAAACAAATCTTATGCACATAGGTGTCCTCCGGGTGAGCGTGGAGACCAGGTGGGGGTTGGGGTGGGGGTGGGGGGAGGGGGAAGGGACTTGTGAATGGTGTGAGCAGAAGAGAGGGGAGAGAGAGAGAGTTCCATACCACTGATTATGAATGGAGTTAGGAGATCCGTGAGTAGTGGCTGTCTCTGTCTTTGAGAATGAGAGGATGTAGCCAGGGTGACCAGAGGTGGGGGGGGGGGGGGTGTGCGAGATGGTGAGAGAGGGGATAGGAGCTACAAGTTCTAGTTTTTTGATATATGACGTCCTTGTTTCACTTTCATGTTCTTTCTAACTTTTACATGTGTAAACTGTAAAGTGCTTTCAGCTCATTAGAGAATGTGTTCATTATTCTTTTTCAGTAATGAGAGAACCAGTTTGGTAATACAAACACATTCCAAAAAATCAACAACAAAAACAAAAATGGTAATGACAAATGTAAACACTGCTAATTTGAACAAAGAAGTTTTGAACTCGTAACTTAAATCCCTGCCAAACTTTGAACAACAAAAAATCCATCATGTTGAAACAAATACGTGTGTGTGACTGCACGTATGTACTTGGACATGCCTGCACCTGCCTTCGTCTCTCAAAGTGCAGGTGTCTTGGACATTGTTTCAAAGTAAAATAATGAATTTGTTTCCTTGAACCCTTCTTTAAACTCCCCAATGTGTAGGGGGTTTTTTTGGTGGTGCTTGTTTTTCGTTGTTTTTTTTTTTTTTTTTGTTTTTTAGCTTCACCCTTACAGTGCTCGTTATAATCATGGTGGCATAAGGTAATTAAACAATATATTTTTCCCATTTAAATGTGTTTTATAATGCCAATAAAAAACACACATTTATTACGTTACTGTGTAATACATCCCTCCATATATTTTCAAAATTAAATAAGATTTGTTTAAAAACATTTGTGATTCACAATCGCAATCAATCTGGGGTGTTGATTAAATCTGACAGATGTTACTGATCCACTCTGGCTGATAAATCCCTTTGTGTGTAAAATAATACCATAGACTTTACACTTTTTAGGAGAGTCTTCTAAATTATCAAACATACTTCTGTCACAGACACCATGTACATAAACATCTATGCAAATAACTGGCAAGCAATATGATATCAATGGACTTGATTCGGTGGGAGGGCAAAGCCATGAATAATTTATACAGTTGAAAACAAAGGCCACATTTGCTAGGGACAGCTAAACTAATCTCACATTAAAAACGGACTTGCTTTTTATTCTTAATGCCAATAACAACAATATAGCTGCAACAAGAATAAAAAAAAAAAAAGTATTTGCACACACGCATGTATCTACTCACTCAACCAAATAAAAGGACAGCCATAATAAGACTGAGACAGCCAGTCAAATCCGAAAGACAGACAGAATGAAAAATAGCAAATGTTGAAGCCTTAGAGACGTACAGGAAAATGAAATCAAAACAATAACCTTTGTCTTAACAATTACATGTTTAACTTAACAATGAGCTTTGTAAAACCACCAAATACATCAAAATGTTATCAAAAAGTCCAAGTGCCACTGTCGTATTACAAAAGACAGAAACAAACAGAGAAATAATATCTTCTTCTGATATTTCTCACAGTTCTAGTAACAACGCCTGTCATTGAGCCTTCCTAGTGAGCAAACAGCTATGCCTTGGCTACAGACAAGGCATCTCTGTAAACAACGTGCCTCAGATTAACTTTGTTTACAAAAAAAAAAAAAAAAAAAAAAAAAGCACAGTGCCAGGAGCTACCACAGGCACGCAATTTTCAAAAATATATGCTTCAATTTAATCTCCAGGAAAAAAAAAAATCACACACAAAAATATATCTCTGGTGTTCTATGGTACCATGTCAAACTATACATCTATTTTGGCACACATTGCAATCCATTCCACTGCACTGCACTGCACTGTACTGTCAGAATGTATTTCTGAGAGCAGTCACGTCACCTTCCTCTGGAAGCATCCATCAAACTGTACCAGTTCAGCACCATCCATCTTTTGACCTGCCTACATGCGTTGTTTGCCTGTTAGTGGAGTTTTCCCACGCCTCTCTTATCGCCATGGATTCTTTTCCAGGTGTTGACTGCGTGCAGGACCTCTGTTTACTGTTTCCTCTGGAAAGGCTTGCACCCACACCACTCAAGGTCTGGTGCTGAGGAGAAAAAACATCCCATTCAAAAATATTGAGGACATAATACAAAGCTACTATGTTTATTTTCTTAACTTGATAAGTAATCTTAAAGATGACATGATCCATGCAATGCATTCATACCATCATTAAACCAATTACATATGTCCATGGAATATGTAAAGGACCAGTTACATATGTCGATGGAATATGTAAAGGACCAGCTACATATGTTGATGGAATATGTAAAGGACCAGTTCCATATGTTGATGGAATATGTAAAGGACCAGTTCCATATGTTGATGGAATGTGTAAAGGACCAGTTATGTATGTTGATGGAATGTGTAAAGGGACCAGTAATATATGTCAATGGAATATGTAAAAGGCTCAAAGGACTAAGGCTGTTCACAGCCAGTTCCAGTCTAGTACCACTATGACTAATAAGTGCTTCTGCAACTACACACAAGTCAAAGTTCAGGGTCACAGGGAAACTGTATGTCGGGAAGGGAGAATTTCTTTCCCCTCTGAAAAACGCTTTTTTTTTCCCCAGCATGCAAAAGTAGATTTTGTCCTTGAATTTGGAGTTAGAACATGCGATTGGTGTCCTATGACAGCAAGGAAAAGGAGGGAGGAGGGAGGAGGGGGGGGGGGGGGGGGGGGGGGGGGGGAAGGGGGGGAGACATCAGAAATAGGCACGACTTGTGGACTGTCTCTCGTGCCACTGGCTGGGTGAAGAGATGAGCAGGAAAAAGAAAATGAGGGGTCATAGTCCGTTGTTTGCAAAGTAAACCAAAAGGGGAAAAATCTTTAAAACAGCTCCAGAGTAATGTGTCTCAACAGCTGGACTGTGCACACAAAAAAAATGGTCTGGGTGGACGCTTGTCTTCTGTCAAACGATATTTTACGCTTTGAGTGTAACGCAAAAATTAGCATTTTGTGCCTAATATAGGTTCATAATCTAAAGATTGCAAGCTTTTCCAACCCTTTAATGACCTTTCAAATGTATCGTATGAAGTGTAATACGCCTAATACACAGCATTTTCTGCCTCATCTGCATCTGTGGACTCAAACCCAAACTTTGGATTTTCAGCCTTCATAGATGTCTGTATGGTAACTTCTAGGCCATGATTCCACTTTTCTACTCAAGACTGCTGGGATTTTGTGGTCCCACAATTTACAAAAACATAGTAAACAGCATGCGCTGAGCACCCTTTCAGAAACCAAAACATTTGTGTCTGATGGTCCCACAGTACCAAAGCACCATGCCTGAGTTACCACTCCACAGGCATGGACATCACCAAGTCTGCTGGTCCCACGTTAGGTATTCTTGCATTTCAATGGTCACTGATAACACAAACAGAAGATTATTTCAGTGAAAAAAAAAACTATTCACTATCATGCATAGCCCATCACACTGAGGCATTTTGACAACATTTTTGCTGGAAAACTAACGCTATGCATAATTCTTTAAACTACCAAACACATTTATCAATGTTTATCCATCAATTCGTTCTCTTTCCCTCTCTCTCTGTAATGATGAACACCAAGATCAACATCTCATGTGTTGCAGATTACCTTGAATTTTTCAATCAAGATCAACATCTCATGTGATGCAGATTACCTTGAAATATTCAATCAAGATCAACATCTCATGTGATGCAGATTACCTTGAAATATTCAATCAAGATCAACATCTCATGTGATGCAGATTACCTTGAAATATTCAATCAAGATCAACATCTCATGTGATGCAGATTACCTTGAAATATTCAATGCACACCGTGTTCTGACTTGATAACCAACACTGCGCTCAATTCATCTTATTTATATATGCACTCAAAAAATATGCACTTGATTAAAAATGGACTTAACTTTGATTTATCAAACAACTGACTTAACTTTGATTTATCAAACAACTGTCTACAATTGTCAACAGAATCAACTCAGTCGAGAAAAAAGATGCTAAAACTGAACCTTTGGCATGTCTACACAAGCCGTGACATGTCAAAGCTTTAAGCATTTACAAAAGGTGGATAATTGATACCCACATGAGCTTCAGTCCACATGAAAAAAAAAGACTAAAACTATACAAGTCTTTTGCTTGACTATTCAACTGTAGGCAGTTCTGTTTCCACAGAATGAAAATGGTGTAGTTCTTTTTTCTCTGGTAGTGTCGTTCTGAGACTGGGTAGACATCATGATTTCCTAGAAAAAGAGGACAGCAAAGGAGAGACTCACTAAGAAAAGCAATGGAACTTGTGGCAGGTGAAGAATCCAACACTGAACGTGTTTACATGACCAAGACAACATCATGTTCAAGGACAAGTCATCTGATTCTTCCCAGTGCATTTTTCTGATTGATTGTACAAACATTCTAAGTAAGCTTACACACCATCACAAGTATTCCAGGTTAGAATTGGTGATATCAATAACAGAAATAGTAGATATACCTCTAACAAAAGGTGTTTGGAAGCTTTAAACATAAACATGAAAAAAAAAACTCTAAGAACAGGCGTAGTCTGGACGTTCCTATAATTTTTATAAGTCTGTGGAATTTCTAAAATATGGCCGAAACCGTGCATCATGACAGA
>JADBJO010000227.1:502500-517500 GCA_016801955.1 Conus betulinus | reverse complement strand
AAGGTTTCCAACGCGCGGCTTCCCTGCAGGTACATCAGAATCCTTGTTGCTGGGTTTCTGTGCAGGGGGCTGAGGAAGGGATGGCTTTTTGACGGGCAGCGAAGGCCTGGCTTGAGCGTCTTTCGGATCACTGGGGCTTCCCTCTTGTCTGCCAAACACAGCGGCCAAATTGTGGACCTTGCTGGATACCGGTCTGTTTCCACCTCGAGCATTGTTGTTGGAGTCGGAAGCAGGCTTGGAGTTAGCTTGAGGTTTGGATGGCAATTTGGGAGGGCAATTTGGGAGGGCCGGAAGATCCCTTCAAGGGCACTGCTGGTTTGGTGGTGTCCCCTGATGCATTGCTCTTCCCAAATGGGGATGGTTTCTGCCCGAAAGCAGGTTTGCCTTCATCAGCCGGTTGTGTGTGGAGACCTGGTTTGAAAGGTGCTTCCCCCCAAAGGATTTGGATGGTGGGGTAGGTTTGGAAGTCTGCAGGGATGGTTTCACAGGCTTAGCAGGTCCCTCTTGCTCTCTGGATTCAAACTTGGACTTGAGGGAGCTGGCCAGGCCAGCAATGCCTCCTGGGGCGCTACTGCCCTCCACTCTCTCTGGTTTCTGGGGCAAACCAGGCACACCTGGCTTTTCACCTGGTTTGCTCGGCAACCCCGGTGGTTTGGGTTTCTCTGCCTGCTTGAAAGGTGCCCCCGGTTTTTCAGCCAGTTTACCAGGCAGTGCAGGTGGTGTGGGCTTTTCTCCCGGCTTGCTGGGAGGAACTGGCGGCCCTGAAGGCTTGTTGGGAAGGGACGGAGGTCCTGGTTTTTCACTGGGCTTCTGTGGGGGTGGCGGTGGTCCGGAGGGTTTGTTCAGAGCTGGTTTTTTTCACCAGTTTGCCAGGCAGTCCTGGAGGCTTGGACTCAAATCTGGATTTCAAGGCACTGGCAATACAGAGGGGGAGTGTCCTCTTTAGGTGACACTGGCCCTATGGCCTTGGACTGTTCTGGTGGATGGTCAGACTGCCCCTGGTCCTGTGGCTTGGATGGCATGGGAGGAGGCTTGGCACCAGGCTTTCCTGGTACTTTGGGGGGACCCCAAGCCGCCGAGGATTTCTGGTCTCCATTCACAGCCTTCATGCGAGAGCTGAGAGCACTGGCCAGGGCCGATGACGGAGGTTGTGTCTGTTCCTCCTCCTCACTCTCCTCCTCCTCCTCACTGTCTTCCGTTCCATCCCCACTGTCCAGTCCTGAGGTAGCCTGTGAACAAACACACAGATCACAATGGGGTCACAGAGCCAGGTGTCACACCAGTATTATGGACAAGGCTCTGGTTTCTCCATTACGACGCCCTGGCTGCACATAAAGAACCTGCCTGTGAGTGTTAGGAGCAGCTGGAATGATGGATTGTTGGTTCATTTACTTATAGTTTTGTCCATCTGTACTGATGAATCTAGACTCTAAATAAATTTTGTCTTTACATCAATGTCGACTGTTAGAATGAATGTCAACCAGAAGCGGACATTGAACACACTCTCTCTTTCTCTCACACACACACACACACACACACACACACACACACACACACACACACACACACACACACACACACACACACACACATTCATCTCCACTTTCAGCCCTGGCATCAACACCACGTCAAGGTCGCTGCCATGCTGGCTACAGGGACAGTTCTGATTTTCACTTCGTTGACCCCCTGGAAAATGAGGACAACATCAATTTGGTTGTGCCTGAAAACCAACTCTGTTGTCCCACTGCCAATAACCACAAAAGTGTGACAAGAATTTCTGCTCATGGGTTACCAAAAAACCTCCATACAGGCCCTATTAAAAAGAAATACCCGTCCCTCTGAAGCTTTTCTTCTGGAACAAGTTCGTCTTTGTGAAAACTCAATTTACCTGTACGGAGGTTGCTCTGTAATTCATTTGGAACAGAAAACTTTTTCTTAAAATTTAACTGGTGGCACTATCACGACCCTTACCTGTGTCTGTGGAGTCTTCCTGCTGCAGGTACGACTCTATCATGACCCTTACCTGAGTCTGTGAGGAGTCTTTCCTGCTGTAGGTACGACTCCATCATGACCCTTACCTGCGTCTGTGAGGAGTCTTCCTGCTGTAGGTAGGTACCCTTACTCCATCGTGACCCCATCATACCTGTGTCTGTGAGGAGTCTTCCTGCTGTAGGTACGACTCCATCATGACCCTTACCTGTGTCTGTGAGGAGTCTTCCTGCTGTAGGTACGACTCCATCGTGACCCTTACCTGTGTCTGTGAGGAGTCTTCCTGCTGAGGTAGTCTCTACCATCCTGGTGTTTGTGGAGTCTTCATGCTGTAGGTACGACTCCATCGTGACCCTTACCTGTGTCTGTGAGGAGTCTTCCTGCTGTAGGTACGACTCTACCATGACCCTTACCTGTGTTTGTGGGAGTCTTCCTGCTGTAGGTACGACTCCATCGTGACCCTTACCTGTGTCTGTGAGGAGTCTTCCTGCTGTAGGTACGACTCTACCATGACCCTTACCTGTGTTTTGGAGTCTTCCTGCTGTAGGTACGACTCCATCATGACCCTTACCTGTGTCTGTGAGGAGTCTTCCTGCTGTAGGTACGACTCTATCGTGACCCTTACCTGTGTTTGTGGAGTCTTCCTGCTGTAGGTACGACTCCATCATGACCCTTACCTGTGTCTGTGAGGAGTCTTCCTGCTGCAGGTATGACTCTGGCACCCAGCCCTGATCCTGTCCCCGTTCCACAAACCACCAACCGCTGGGCGTCTTCTCCAGAACTGCATGCGGTCATGGCAACAGGGGTCATTAGGTGTCATCCACAGCACAGCACAGAGACAACTAACTTTGTCAGAAATGTATAGGGCAGGAAAATATTCATACTGACATGAAAAACAATCATCAGTTCACAAAGGAAAAAAACTGATACTGTATGTGTTGACTCGGAAAACGACGACTACATTAACAAAGGACAAAAAGATACTACATGTGCTAATATGTAAAGAATCACTGTCATTACATAGAGAAAGAATTCTGAATATCTCACTTTATTTTGAGAAGGGATAACTATGTTAACAAAGGTAAAAGATAAAGTGTATGTTAACGGGAAATGGATTACAGAGTCAATTCTTTCCAACAACCCTGACAAGGTGCACAAAAATGCACACAGCCATCTCTAACCAACCAGAGGTTAGACAACATCTCAGTTAAAATCAAGCACATTTATTCTCTTTTCTGTGCATAAACAATAAGAACAAGAGAGCGTTTGAAGCCTTTTCCTTCTTGTCCCACGTGCTGCTCTCGAGTGAATGAATTTCAAAAGATATGTTGAGGGTATTTTCCCCTCCATTTTCTTTTTCCTGACACAGGAAGCCCTTGAAGTAATGTTACAGAGAAGCAAGTGTTAGATGAAACCTTAGTGGACTGTTGCAGCAAATGACTCTCGAGAAAAGCTGTATGAC
Organism: Conus betulinus; assembly: GCA_016801955.1. Lineage (NCBI taxonomy): Eukaryota > Metazoa > Mollusca > Gastropoda > Neogastropoda > Conidae > Conus > Conus betulinus. The sequence goes on along the minus strand of JADBJO010000227.1, from coordinate 514,049 downwards.
TCTACTTAGTTGCAGAAAATAAATAAACTATGACACAGTCCGAGTTTCATTTTCACTGGTCACTTTTTTGACAAATTAACCTTTGGAATACGAGGCATTGATGCCAGGAAGGTGCATTCAGCCCTATCTACCAACTAATCATGCATCACTGGAAAGTTTAGGTGAAATGAAAATGTCATTACAGATCGAGCGGCAACACCACACCAAAAGGAAGGTAACACAGCCAACTGCTATGTCAAGGCTAAAAGGCTTATCATATCAAGAACAAAAAGGATAATATACATGTGAATTTGAAAATAGATCATGGTTGACAAAAGAAAAGGATATTGTTGAATCTGCTGTCATGGAAAGCAGTGGCAAGCTTGTCTAAGGAGGAGGATATAGCATTTGCTAATATGGAAAGGAATCATAGTGCCAATTAAGGAGTCTCACTTCTCTCACCCAACCCAATATTCTTAAACAAATTCAGATCTATGTGAGAAGTCTCATCAGATCTCATTGTTGGTAAACACTGGCAAAACAACAGCCCTGACAAACAGATTAGTTGGTAAACACTGGCAAAACAACAGCCCCAACAAACAGACTAATTGGTAAACACAGGCAAAACAACAGCCCTGACAAACAGACTAGTTGGTAAACACAGGCAAAACAACAGCCCTGACAAACAGACTAGTTGGTAAACACAGGCAAAACAACAGCCCTGACAAACAGACTAGTTGGTAAACACAGGCAAAACAACAGCCCTGACAAACAGACTAGTTGGTAAACACAGGCAAAACAACAGCCCTAACAAACAGACTACTTGGTAAACACTGGCAAAACAACAGCCCTAACAAACAGACTAGTTGGTAAACACAGGCAAAACAACAGCCCTAACAAACAGACTAGTTGGTAAACACAGGCAAAACAACAGCCCTAACAAACAGACTAGTTGATAAACACTGGCAAAACAACAGCCCTAACAAACAGACTAGTTGATAAACACTGGCAAAACAACAGCCCTAACAAACAGACTAGTTGGTAAACACAGGCAAAACAACAGCCCTAACAAACAGACTACTTTGTAAACACTGGCAAAACAACAGCCCTAACAAACAGACTAGTTGATAAACACTGGCAAAACAACAGCCCTAACAAACAGACTAGTTGATAAAAACACTGGCAAAACAACAGCCCTAACAAACAGACCAGTTGATAAACACAGGCAAAACAACAGCCCTGACACACTAGTTGGTAAACACTGCCCTAAACAACAAAACAGCCCTAACAAACAGACTACTTGGTAAACACTGGCAAAACAACAGCCCTAACAAACAGACTAGTTGGTAAACACTGGCAAAACAACAGCCCTGACAAACAGATTAGGTGGTAAACACTGGCAAAACAACAGCCCTAACAAACAAACTAGTAGTCGATAAACACAGGCAAAAAAGACAACAGCCCTGACAAACAGACTAGTTGGTAAACACTGGCAAAAACAACAGCCCTAACAAACAGACTAGTAGGTAAAACACTGGCAAAACAACAGCCCTAACAGAGAACTAGTGGTAAACACTGGCAAAACAACAACCCCAACAAAGACAGACTACTTGGTAAACACAGGCAAACAACAGCCCTGACAAACAGACTACTTGGTAAACACTGGCAAAACAACAGCCCCAGCAAAACAGACTAGTTGATAAACACTGGCAAAACAACAGCCCTAACAAACAAACTAGTTGGTAAACACAGGCAAAACAACAGCCCTAACAAACAGACTACTTGGTAAACACTGGCAAAACAACAGCCCTGACAAACAGACTAGTTGATAAACACTGGCAAAACAACAGCCCTAACAAACAGACTACTTGGTAAACACAGGCAAAACAACAGCCCTAACAAACAGACTAGTTGATATACACAGGCAAAACAACAGCCCTAACAAACAGACTAGTTGGTAAACACAGGCAAAACAACAGCCTGACAAAACAGACTAGTTGGTAAACACTGGCAAAATAACAGCCCTGACAGACAGACTAGTTGATAAACACAGGCAAAACAACAGCCCTGACAGACTAGTTGATAAACACTGGCAGAACAACAGTCCTGACAAACAGACTACATTTTAACAGTTTCAAACTAAAAGTATGGCAAAAAAAAAAACTATCCTGCATCTGGTTTTTGAACAAAAGCCAAAACGGCAATGTATCCTGCTCATAAAATTTTACACAAATTAGGGGGTGGGTGTTTACATTTACTATACCAGGAACATGAACTCACAGTGACAGATTCCCCTGTGGTGAAACTGATTCCATCTCCCACGGTGTCCTCAAAGTCGGCGATGGTGATGAAGGTGGACACTTTGGGCCGATGGAGAGGGTGGTGGGGGACACAACCATTTGCTGTGACAGCATCAGTGCATGTGTCCATGAATCGTTTATTTCAAATGTTGTCACAATATTGTGATATCATGCTCTCTTTACGGATAACAAAATCATTCACAGATCACCAAATAAAATGCTCATTAACAGCATAATTCCATAAAGAACACCCTGGATTTGGAAACAAACAGATTCAGACTTGTTCAACAGAACATACACATACACTGAAGTCAGTACAAATTGGGACACAGTGTGATTACATCCAATGAGACAATATATATGTGTGACTGAAAATTGTACCACTTGGCAATTAACAATCAGAATACATATGGGTATACACACCTTCCAGGTCAAAATTACGATAGGTTGAGACAATATATATTCATGACTGAAAATTATACACTAGCCAATTAACAATCAAATACATGTAAGTATACACACACTACACTAACAGGTCAAAATTACAACAAGTTGAGACAATATATATGTATGACTGAAAACTTCACATCAGCCAATTAACATGCTGGTGCACATGCTTAGCAGGTCAAGGTTATTTTGTGTTATATCATTTTCAATGCATATAAACACTTGAACCTCAGACTTTCAACAGCAGTGACTGCTGTTCCTTTCGAGACGCATATAAATGATGCCAACTGCAAAGTATTCATCAGGCAGGCATGCACACACACACACATGTTCACCCACCCACACCCCACACCCCCCCACCCCCCCCCCCACACCCTCAAGCAACTGACCTGAACGGAATTTGCACGGGGCGGGGGTTTCAAACTGCCGCCACGCTCCAAGGATCGCTGCTTCATCATGACCTTAGCCATGGAATCTCGTTTGGATCCTCGCACCTCCCCTAGCACATCATCCTCCTCCTTCCCCCCCCTCGTCCCTTGGACCCCTTTCCTCCACGGCTTTCTTGCCACCAGTGACCACCGCATTAGCAAGTGCGCTCGGGGGAGGGACAAAGGAGTTACTGGGACTGCCGGAGAGGATGGCAGAGTTACGGGGACTGGCGGAGGACGTGGTCAGGAGGTTGGAGACGTCGGCCAGGTTGCCGATGATCTGCACACCACTCTGCCTGCTCTTCTCCACCATGTCCAAGACATGAGGGTCGGTGCTCTTCTTCAGGTAGGTGGCTGGGGGGCAAAACCCTCCATGCCCTGGTATCTGAAATCACAATCAATGATGAAATAATGCATGAAAATATATTCAATATAAATTAGGGCATTTAGAAAAAAAAATCAGTTGAAATCAACACAATTCTTTCTCCTCCAGGTATGTACCTGGCACTTGATATCATGAATATACTTTAAAAACACAAGAGAAAAATGGCAATTTCAAAAAGTTCTTTACAGCAGACCTGGTCCAGAACATAACATCTGTCTTTCCATGGTCCAGAATATAACACCTGTCTTTCCATGGTCCAGAACATAACACCTGTCTTTCCATGGTCCAGAACATAACACCTGTCTTTCCATGGTCCAGAACATAACACCTGTCTTTCCATGGTCAAGAACATAACACCTGTCTTTCCATGGTCCAGAACATACACCTGTCTTTCCATGGTCCAGAACATAACACCTGTCTTTCCATGGTCCAGAACATAACACCTGTCTTTCCATGGTCCGGAACATAACACCTGTCTTTCCAGTAAAAAACTGAGTTACCTTTTCTCAGGTTAAAGGTTAAGATCATGATGCACCTTTTTTTTTTTTGCAAAACATGTTATAAAACCCAACGTACATAAATCTGAATCAGTCAATGATAACAATAAGTGATATGGAGCTCTTTGTAACACTGTATCTGCATTACAGACATACTGGTTCACACCCATGTTTTGGCTTTTTTTCTGTCTGATCCCAGACAAAAAAATCAGGAGAACATAACATATGTAGCTTCAACTGCAAACAGAGTTACTTTTCCAGTTGCACGCACGCACAAGCAAAGACATACAGAGACTCTATTTTTTTTCTTTTGGTTTTCATTTCCATGCTACCTCAGTGTGGCATTGCACCCACACTGCTCATTCCAGCTCCTTGTTGACAGCCACACCCTGGCTTGTCCCATTGCAACACCAGCTCCTTGTTGACAGCCACACCCTGGCTTGTCCCCATTGCAACACCAGCAGGAGACACCACACCCTGGCTTGTCAACTGCAACACCAGCTCCTTGTTGACAGCCACACCCTACTTGTCTCATTGCAACACCAGCTCCTTGTCGACAGCCATACTTGTCTCATTGCAACACCAGCTCCTTGTCGACAGCCACACCCTACTTGTCCCATTGCAACGTCAACTTGTCGACAACCACACCCTACTTGTCTCATTGCAACACCAGCTCCTTGTCGACAGTCACACCCTACTTGTCCCATTGCAACGTCAGCTTGTCGACAACCACACCCTACTTGTCTCATTGCAACACCAGCTCCTTGTTGACAGCCACACCCTACTTGTCCCATTGCAACACCAGCTCCTTGTTGAACAGCCACACCCTACTACTTGTCCCATTACAACGCCAGCTCCTTGTCAACAGCCACACCCTACTTGTCCCATTGCAACGCCAGCTCCTTGTTCACAGCCACACCCCTACTTGTCCCATTGCAACACCAGCTCCTTGTTGACAGCCACACCCTACTTGTCCCATTGCAACGCGCCAGCAGCAGGGAGCATCAGTGTCCAGGCTCTATGAAGCAACCCACCAAAGGAGACGCTGCACTGTTGCCCAGTCACTTCAGTGGTGTTCTGTAGTGCCTTTTCTGACCACGCACAGAACCTCATCAAGGGCTTAGATGTTGAAAGGAAGTTGGCAGTGAAGTCACCATGAGAGCAGGGCATGAAGGGACAGACAATTTGAGATTTTTATTTTAATGCTAATCTGTGAGAATGAGGATCATGAAAATGACACAACCAATGTTCACAGTGATCCAAGACTGCTTGACAGGCTGTGCTTTATGCTCTTCTTAAAATTTCTTAAAATTTCCTGGTATCAGGCAGGCCCGAGAGAGATACAGACACCCAAGTGTTGATCAGGAAATAGGAGAACACTCTCAGGGATACATCCATTAAATGAATCAAACTTGCCTGTGCCCATAGTAAGCTCAAATCTGGGTATGAGCCGGATGGGTCAGAAAAACAACACATAAATGCCTGTGATGTGAACCGAACCCATGACTTCCTGGCCAGGAGTCCACAATGCTGACCACTTCACCACACTGGCTGGTGAGAGTCAAACATTTGTATTTTGAACAAAAACAAGTGGGGTAACTCTTGCTCCCATAAGAAAACCTAACTCAGAGTAACTTTATTCAAGACTGGCACAGCCTTTAAATTTGAATAAAATCAGACAATTACAAAGATGAACAAAGATGAACAATCTAATAGTGGGGGAAAAAAGCAGCACAGGTCAAACACCCCTCCGTCATCACAGTAATGATGACACAGTAATGACTTAAGCAATTTGAACCTAAGGGAGGAGGTTGGGGGGGGGGGGGGGGGGGGGGGGGGGGCGTTGAAGATAAAGAAAATGGGAACATGAAATTAAGAACATATATTTCAAATACAAAAACTCTTCACTAGCTGCATGAGGGAACCATTGTAACCTCGAAGGCAGATCTATTTGTATTGCCTGCTCCTTGGCCTTTCATCCACTGGATTTGTATTTTGATCTGAAGTGCACGCAGCATAAGAAGGACATGGACTGTCTCCATTACATGTGCACTGGGTCACACCTCTCTTACAGCATGTTCACTGTGTGAAAGAATTGCTCCAGCTGAATGTGAAGAGCTGACTGACAATGGCTGTGGACATGCCCCACGATGACCTCTGCCCCCGACTACAGCAGGGTCACTTTGCTGAAGTTGAGGCTGACTGACAATGACTGTGGACATGCCCACTGTGACCTCTCCCCCTCGACCACAGCAGGGTCATTTTGCCAAATGTGAAGCTGACTGACAATGGATGTGGACATGCCCACTGTGACCTCTGCCCCTCAACCACAGCAGGGTCACTTTGCTGAATGCAAACTTCAACAAATATCACCTCCATTGCAGATTTCCAAAACATAATCTATTTGGCAGTTATCATACCAGGTTTGTTCCTTAGATAGATGGCTGACAAAATAACTGTCAGTGATTCTCAGTGCTACCTTACAAAAGACATTTACAAAAAATAGTGACCCCCCCCCCCCCCCCCACCCCCCTTCCTCCCCCAGCAATATTCAATATCAATTTATGGTTACAATGTTACTCTCAGGCTGGCACAATTCTTCGCACACTGACACTTTAAACAGTTACTTAAAATTTTTCTAATTTAAATATTTTCCCTCTTTAAATCAACAATAACTTATTTATCATAACCGTGAGACTGAACCTATTTTTCATTCTGGTTCATGATTATTTTGAGAGAACACTGCAGATTTGAATCAAGAAGAAAGTGCAGAATACCGTACTCTGTTCAGCCGTTTGTGTGTGCCACCATTCACACTGAATGAACGACTCATGAACATGATTGACGTTCTGTCTGATAATCTATCTCTCTCACTAGTTGCAAAGTGAAACGACTGCAGGCGGAAATCTAAACAAATCTTAAATAAATGTCAGCGAACCGCCCAGAGAAACGTGGACAAACGAGTCACAAGACAAACCACAACACGTTTCGACCTCTTAGGTCTTCTTCAGGTGCAACAAACATGAAGCAATTAACGAAAATGCACTTAGCTTTGATCGCTTCTGTGTTCAGCGCAAGAACACAGAAGCAATCAAAGCTAAGTGCATTTTCGTTTTTTGTTTCATGTTTGTTGCACCTGAAGAAGAAGACCTAAGAGGTCGAAACGCGTTGTGGTTTGTCTTGTGACTCGCTTGTCCACGTTTCTCTGGGCGGTTCGCTGACATTTATTAAGATTTATCTCTCTCACAATTGTGTTTTAACATACTACACATGATTTTTTTTTTTTCAAAATGGTTTCCCAATCACCATGACCTCACCAACCAACCTTACATTTCAAAATAAACATCACAGACATACTGCTCATCAGAAATGTTGTTCAGTCTGTGTATGTCATGTACATTTTAACTTAGTCCAAATACATGATTTAGACTCAGAGTAAACACAATGATCATATACAAAAATGAAAAAGAACAGACGCTGACTGAATTAAATTGAGACTTCGGTACTGGTTCCTTAATATAATCCGGTTTTCAACCTACATTCTTGGTCAGTACTTCTATTTTTCAACGAGTATTATCACACTAACACATGCTAGAAGTTCTGGACTATGCAACATGCATTCATTTGGATGGTCCCCCAGCTACACACACACACACACACACACACACACACACACACACACACACACACACACACACACTCTTACATACAAATAAACACAGTGCAAGAGATGTGGCAATTTAACGTCCATCCAAGAGACAGAATGAATATGTGTGTGTGTGTGTGTGTGTGTGTGTGTGTGTGTGTGTGTGTGTGTGTGTGTGCTTGTGTGTGTGCATGCGTGCATGCATGCGTGCGTGCATGCGTGCGTGTGTGTGTGTGTGCGTGTGTGCGTGCATGTGTGCGCATGTGCGCGAGATGCTTACCTTACAGTCCACCAGCCGTCCATGTTCTTTGTCAGCACTTCAACAAGGGCTCCCTTTTCCAGTGAGACCTCATCCGAGTTCTCCGCAGTGAATTTCTCTATGCAGATGTACTTCTCCTCTGCAGACAACAATACAGTGAATTTCTCTACGCAGATGTACTTCTCCTCTGCTGACAACAATACAGTTCTCTACGCAGATATACTTCTCCTCTGCAGACAACAATACAGTGAATTTCTCTACGCAGATATACTTCTCCTCTGCAGACAACAATACAGTGAATTTCTCTACGCAGATATACTCTCCTCTGCAGACAACAATACAGTGAATTTCTCTACGCAGATGTACTTCTCTGCTGACAACAATACAGTGAATTTTCTCTATGCAGATATACTTCTCCTCTGCAGACAACAATATGGTGAATTTTTCTATGCAGATATACTTCTCACAACAGGGAATTTCTGTATACTATATAGGATCTGCAGACAACAATACTCTATGCAGATATACTTCTCCTCTGCAGACAACAATACAATGAATTTCTCTATGCAGATATACTTCTATTCTGCAGAGAACAACACAGGGAATTTCTCTATAAGGATATACTTCTGCTCTGCAGACAACAATACAGGGAATTTCTCTATGCAGATATCTTCTCTCTGCTGATAACAATGTGTCACATCAATGCATCAAATCAAATCAGAATGGTAAAAACATGGTGGTGGATTTAAAATCAGCTAGCTAAATTAAGCTTTGAGAATAAGAAGGCAAAGCTTGTGAAGATGCTGTTTGAAGAAGAAGAGAATGAAAGGAGACTTGCTGAAAAGTATTCACCCCTTTTAATACTAGCCAGAAAAATCAAACAGCAAGAAATGATGATGACCTGTTCACTCACATCCAGCTCCTGACCTAAGCTGAATGAGCATTGAGCTCAAACGGGAAGACTGGAACTACAGAGCCAAGTTTCATCCACGAGAAGAATTTGTCTCTCAGGGAGTTGTTCAAATTCCTTGACCAACACTGCAGGTATCTGTATCACCTGGGCCTGGCTGATGCCAGGATTTACTATGAAAGAAAGTGTGGTTTAACGCTGAGTTATGTGGACCACAATGGAACTAGATAGTAATGTCTTCATTATCCTGATCAATCATCATTGAAAAAAAAAAAGGCTTCAAATGCTCTGAGCCTTCATCCCCGCAGAGATTTCGAACTAAATGAATCATTCTTTTACCCTGCAAAAATGCCAAAATTTGTTGACATTGACTGTCATCTGAATATCAAATATTTGCCCCCCCAACAAATTCATCTATGCAATTTTTATAAATCACAGTCTTCAGGATGCACTGAATAATAGATTGAATATCAGTCCTTCTTTGTCTTTGTTCACAGATTGATTTGAAAAATCATTATCACCTTCATCATCATCAAGTTCATTATCAATATTTTAATAATAATAATAATGAATACTTATATAGCGCCTATTCTCAGCTAGAGACCAAGCTCTAAGCGCTTTAAAATCAACACTCGTTTACACAATGGGCTGCCTACCTGGGTAGTGCCGACTGAAGAGCTGCCAGCTGGCGCTTCATTCAGTCGTTTCCCATGTCATCCAGTCAGTATCGTTCAACATCGATCACTCATTTTTCTTACTTCCTTCATTCTTTCCGTTTCTCACTCAGGGTGCATGCTATGTGTAACATGTCGTCGTCCACCAACGGCCAAACTGGCCTACTCTTTCGAATGTTGGAGATGGGATTTTACGTGTGTGCAAGATGTTATGCGTGCATTCACACACGGAATCTCGGTTTATAGTCTCATTCGAAGGACTGTATGGGAGTGCTGCTCCACACTTCTGTAAGTGTTCGCTGAACACCACCCTATATTTTGCTGAGCATGACAAATTATACATAAATCATAGAATGGTATGATAAATAGGGACATTTCAAATCACATAAAAAGAGAAAATATTTTCCTTAAAAAAAAAAAAAAAAAAAAAAAAAAAAAAACTCCATAACATTCAGCGTGATGTTTACTATTTTGAGACATGACATCTATGAGTTTGAAGAAAGAGAAAACAGACAGAAAATGTCTTTTCAAATGATTCCTTTTTTGTTTCTGTTTGTTGGGAACATGATGACAGTGAAGGAAAAAAAGATAGAGGTATGCAAATCAGTTTCAGATCTGCGAGGTGTGTAGGGGAGGAAGAATGTCGAAGGCAACCGACCGTGGCCATCCTCCACCGACTCCTGGGGCGGCAGCCGCTGAGCCGTTGAGAGCCTGCAGGTAAGTGCTGGGCACCCAGCCCTGCTGCTCCTCCGCATTCACGAACCACCAGCCTGCACAGACTGTCTACATTCACCAGCCTGCACAGGCAGGTAGACAAACACCTGTCTACATTCACCAGCCTGCACAGACAGGTAGACAAACACCTGTCTACATTCACCAGCCTGCACAGACAGGTAGACAAACACCTGTCTACATTCCCCAGCCTGCACAGGCAGGTAGACAAACACCTGTCTACATTGCCCAGCCTGCACAGGCAGGTAGACAAACACCCGTCTACATTCACCAGCCTACACAGACAGGTGGACAAACACCTGTCTACATTCATATCTGTATCACTACCATACTGAAAGTCTGGTTCTGCGTGCACATGTCTATGCTCTAACATTATTATGTGAAAAAGCTCTCACACATTCATGTCACAAACATGCATGTGTCAGGAAGAATGCATGTGCTTACACACACACACACACACACACACACACACACACACACACACACACACACACACACGTGCACAAACACACAAAGTTATATTTGTTAGCACACACACAAGAAAAGATGCAAAGCATATAAACGTACTCCCAGTATATCCTGAATACGCATGATATATTCCACAAAGAGGAAAAACCGTCTTGGGCTGGTGTAACTGTTTGTAATGGCTATTCTGGTAAACATCGGCCATCATCTGTGACCTATAATGAACATACTTACAAATTTTCAGAAAGATCTGCCAAGAACTTTCTGAGATTTTCCATAAAGAAGAAAAAACATTATGGGCCATTAGTAATGGCTATAACGGTAAACTGAACATCGGGCATCGTCCATGACCCATAATACTACAAATTTTCAGAAATATCGGCCACATACTTTCTGAGATATTCAATGAAGAAGGAAAACCGTTATGGGCCATTATAGCCGTTAGTAATGGCTATAACGGTAAACTAAAAACATCGGGCATTATTCGTGACCCATAATGAACATATATGCTAATTTTCACAAAGATCGGCCTTGTACTTTCTGAGATATTCCATGAAGAAGGAAAACCGTTATGGCCATTATAGCCGTTAGTAATGCCTATAACGGTAAACTAAAACATCGGGCATTATTCGTGACCCATAATGAACATATATGCTAATTTTCACAAAGATCGGCCTTGTACTTTCTGTGATATTCCATGAAGAAGAAAAACTGTTCAGGCCGTTACAGCCGTTAGTAATGGCTATAACAGTAAACTAAAACACTGGGCATTATTCATGTCCCATATCGAACATACCTACAAAATTTTCAGAAAGATCGGCCAAGTA
>JADBJO010000227.1:487500-497500 GCA_016801955.1 Conus betulinus | reverse complement strand
ACCCGATCACCTTCAGTGTGACCGATTGTTCTTTTAATGAACTTCATGATCTACTCAACCCAATCACCTTCAGTGTGACCGATTGTTCTTTTAATGAACTTGTGATCTACTACTCAACCCAATCACCTTCAGTGTGACCGATTGTTCTTTTAATGAACTTCATGATCTACTCAAACCCGATCACCTTCAGTGTGACCGATTGTTCTTTTAATGAACTTATGATCTACTCAACCCGATCACCTTCAGTGTGACCGATTGTTCTTTTAATGAACTTCATGATCTACTCAACCCGATCACCTTCAATGTGACCGATTGTTCTTTTAATGAAACTTATGATCTACTCAACCCGATCACCTTCAGTGTGACCGATTGTTCTTTTAATGAATTTCATGTTCTACTCAAGCTGATCACCTTCAGTGTGACCGATTGTTCTTTTAATGAATTTCATGTCTACTCAAGCTGATCACCTTCAGTGTGACCAATTGTTCTTTAATGAATTTCATGTTCTACTCAAGCTGATCACCTTCAGTGTGACCAATTGTTCTTTTAATGAACTTATGATCTACTCAACCGATCACCTTCAGTGTGACCGATTGTTCTTTTTATGAACTTATGATCTACTCAACCCAATCACCTTCAGTGTGACCGACTGTTCTTTTACTGAACTTCATGATCTACTCAACCCAATCACCTTCAGTGTGACCGATTGTTCTTTTAGGGAAAGTGGAAGGCGGCATGGAGTGGGCAGGAAGGGTGTGCATGTGTGGAGGGGTGGTTGTGGTTAGAGGGGGTCATTTATATTTCCCTAGTCCCCGTTTCTTTATGTATCTACATATTTTACTCCTTCATCTGTTCATCTTGATCTTCATCAACATATCCATATTGCTGTCGACAATAAACTGCACCATTCGTGACAGCACAGTTTCTATGGACTAAAATGATGTGAATGAATTTATTACAGTATACCGAACATCCACATTTTGTTTTTCTCCTACGTTAATTTCTGCACCAAACCCCAAACTCCATTCTTGTCATCTAAGTTTCACTCTCCTTTTCCACACTTCATGTCTATCCAAACCTTTACGCCATCACACACTTCACTCTCACAGATTAATGCCGGTCAATGTTGTTCACAAAAACTTCACTCTCCTTAGCCAAACACAACTTCCGTTACCCTGTGCCCAGGAAAAACACTGCACAGGGAAGGAAGGGTACAATCCCCACACAAACCTCAAATGAGTGGGGGGGAAGGGGAACAAAGGAGAAACACAAGCAGGAAAACGCCAAGCAGAAACTGAACTGAACACACATATACCATTGAACTGGTGGAGGGAAGTTAGGACCACGTCACCAATAGCAATCACACTGGCAGCGCAACAACAGACAACCTGTGCTTGTGACCCAGCAACATGCGCAGGACATTACTATGGAAAGGACACTGCCAGAAGCAGAAATCAAAATCATAACATAACAAAAAAAAAAAAAAAAAACCCAGTTCAGAGGTTTTCTTTCAAACTTCTTGCCCTTACAGATGACCCGTTTGTCTTGTCAGTATCAATGATGAAATGGATGACCCTCAGAGTAGGTCTGAATCAGACATGCCGCATTATGTTTCCTTCTGTTCTAACGTCCACATCTTACTTCAAACAAGCTGATGGAGGTGTCAGCCTATGAGGTTTGATGAATTCTACACCCTTGATGATTTGTCACAACTGGTGGGGCCACTGACCTTCAGAATCGCTGACAGCCTTGACCCAGATCATACAGTCCATCTAAAAGACAACCCTTATACTCCATTTCCACTCCATTTTCTGCATACAGACGGCAATACACAGACAGCCAAGGCCGACCTAGGAACATTTTGGTCACTGGGAGAACAGAGGGGTAGCCAGAAAAAAAGGGGAAGATGAGGATGAGGGGGGAAGTGGAGGCCAGAACACAGGGATGAGAGAGACTGGAAGGTCAAGTGGAAGTGTTCATATGGGGGAGGGGGGGGGGGGGGGGGGGGGGAGGGACATGGTGAAAGCAGAAGGTGTGTTTGGTGTCTGGAACTCAACACCACATACTGATCCAAACATCCGCCAAGGATTTCTGTTCACCTGTGTTTGTGGGATTGTTGGTGTATCTCTCACCATGATCACTCATAGGTTACTCAATCCATTTCAATGAAAACTCTATGGAATGATGGAAGACATCCCATGGACAAGCCCATTCCATTCTGAAGCCCATTCCATTCTGAAGCCGATCCATGGCATGAACACCAATCAAAGGGAGACTCTGGGGATTCATCAGCAAGATGACACACAAAACTGCTGAACAATGTTCATTTAGACTCTGAGGAGTCATCAGCAAGACGACACACAAAACTGCTGAATAATGTTCATTTAGACTCTGGGAAGTCATCAGCAAGGTGACACACAAACTGCTGAACAATCTTCATTACACCATGTGGACAGATGGAATGTGTGCTGAGGACCAACCACTGAGACTTTAGAATGGATCTGGATTAAAGCGTGGATCCACAATCTGTTCAACTGTAGTAGAGGTCTGGGCTCTCCCACGTGCCTTTCTAGCTGCCCGTTCATTGGATGCCTTTCAACCGCCCTTCTAGCTGCCCATTCATTGGATGCCTTTCAACCGCCCTTCTAGCTTCCCACTCATTGGATGCCTTTCAACCGCCCTTCTAGCTGCCCATTCAATGGATGCCTTTGCCCTTCTAGCTGCCCATTCATGGGATGCCTTTGCCCTTCTAGCTGCCCATTCACTGGATGCCTTTGCCCTTCTAGCTGTCCATTCATTGGATGCCTTTGCCCTTCTAGCTGCCCATTCATTGGAAACCTTTGCCCTTCTTACTGCCCATTCATGGGATGCTTAGTTGCACTCTCAGTGGTAGCGGACTTTCTTTTCTAAGGGGTTGGAGAGTGTTAACAGCAACTAGTCTCCTGTCTACAAGATGTGAACAGCATACTAACAGTTTCTTTTCCAGTTTGGCTTCAAGGCATTCACTGCCTCCTGTGCCAGTTCAGGAACAGACCTGATGAACATAAGACCACCTGATGAACGTACGGCCACTTGATAAACATAAGGCCACCTGATGAACAGAAGGCCACCTGATGAACAGAAGGCCATCTGATGAACGTAAAGCCAAGGGAATGGAAGATGAAGAAAGAACACAAAGAAATCTTTGGTTTGTGAAAAAAATTAGACTGACAGGTTTGTGAAAATTTAGATCAACAGGTTCCATCCAACGCAGATTCATATATAAAACAACCAAAATTAAGCACTTTTTTTTTCCTTTAAACATTTCACACCAGATAATGAGAGTGATGGAGCACACATGTTGATTTTGTAAATTTGGTCTTCCACAAACATTTGATATTCACCCTAGGCAAAACAATATTTTGCATTTATCTTTAATCTAGAATTGATTAGTGTACAAATTTCTCTCTACTGAGCTATTGTGTTTTATATCAATCTAGTTATTTTCTGAGCAGTTTAATAAATGAAAAAAAAAAAAAAAAAAAATGTTGAACTGTGTAAAACACAGTTGATTTGAGTAAAGAATGAGGTCTGGGTGAATTTTGAATCATTGAACTGTTGTTCATAAATCTTTAAAACATCAGAATTCAACAGAAAAAAAAGAGTTTTAATTTTGCTTGTGGGACATGGTAGTGGTAATGATGATAATGGTGGCAGTACTGTGTGCCTGTATTTGCATACATGTATGTGTGAAAGTAAATGCATGTGTTTGTGTGTATGTGTAAGCGTACTTGCATGCTATTTCCTATTTCAAAAAATTTCTCTATACTTAACACCAAGAAAAAAAAAAATCCAAACGAAGGCAGATGGCACAGAATCTTTAAGACGATGGTTCTTCCCTGGGACCAAAAGTTTTTCTTTAACATTAAAAAAAAAAAAAAAAATTGATGTTGCTTCTGTGGCTGCAAATTATGATCCAAACAAACCGAACCGAAACTTTTTCTGACACAAGCGCAAGTCTACAGACTTCTGATCAGAACACAAATTTCCACTGTCACTTCAGAAAAAAAAAAAAAAAAAAAAAAAAAAAAACAGGTCCGAAAACTGAAACACACACCACCATCACATCAGTGCTTCAGATCAGTTCACAAACAACCAACGGCAACAGCAACCCATCTCCAACTGTAAACTTCACCGATGCATCTCTAGCAAGTACTTCCTCATCTACGCACAGATCTTAATGCGCACGCACATGTTCCATAACGCATGAGAGCTCGCTTTTCCACCAGATCTGTTTTTTCCTGAAAATGAGATAAAGCTAGAAAAGACCTGGGTCTGAGGTAACAGATGACTCGCGCTCTGTGCACATAGACACACAGACTGTCACGCTGAGACTAGGAGAGGGCACGTGGCGAATACACCACGCATGTGTATGAAGAAGAGGAAGGATGTGTTTCATGTCCAAGAGCCTGCTTCCTGCTGAATAATGCCGATGGCCTGAGGACAAACAACATAGGGCCACACACTGGCCAACATCTGTCACGACTCACGTGAGCCCTGGTTCATACTTTCCCTACAAAGGTCAGTCAACCGCAGGTCCCCTGGTCGCTGCCCCATGCCCAGGGCACCTTCCATCACCTCCTCTACCCTGTCAGCATTGACCGTGACTGTGCCCAGTGCCCAGGGCACCTTCCATCACCTCCTCTACCCTGTCAGCATTGACCGTGACTGTGCCCGGGGCACCTTCCATCACCGTGACCCTGTCAGCATTGACCGTGACTGTGCCCAGGGCACCTTCACATCACCTCCTCTACCCTGTCAGCATTGACCGTGACTGTGCCCAGTGCCAGGGCACCTTCCATCACCTCCTCTACCCTGTCAGCATTGACCGTGACTGTGCCCAGGGCACCTTCCATCACCTCCTCTACCCTCAGCATTGACCGTGACTGTGCCCGGGGCAGCATTGACCGTGACCCTGTCAGCATTGCCCGTGACTGCCCAGGGCACCTTCCATCACCTCCTCTACCCTGTCAGCATTGACCGTGACTGTGCCCAGTGCCCAGGGCACCTTCCATCACCTCCTCTACCCTGTCAGCATTGACCGTGACTGTGCCAGTGCCCAGGGCACCTTCCATCACCTCCTCTACCCTGTCAGCATTGACCGTGACTGTGCCCAGTGCCCAGGGCACCTTCCATCACCTCCTCTACCCTGTCAGCATTGACCGTGACTGTGCTCAGTGCCCAGGGCACCTTCCATCACCTCCTCTACCCTGTCAGCACTGACCCTGACTGTACCCACTGCCCTATGAATATCGTGATTCAGAAGTGCCCAGGGCACCTTCATCCCCTTCACCCTGTCAGCACTGATCCTGACTGTGCCCAGTACCCAGGGCACCTTCCATAACCTTCTGTACCCTGTCAGCACTGACCATGACCGTGCCCAGTGCCCAGGGCACCTACCATCCCCTTCTCCCCTGTCAGCACTGACCATGACTGTGCCCAGTGCCCAGGGCACCTACCATCACCTTCACCCTGTCAGCACTGACCCTGACTGTGCCCAGTGCCCAGGGCACCTTCCATCCCCTTCACCCTGTCAGCACTGACCATGACTGTGCCCAGTGCCCAGGGCACCTTCCATCCCCTTCTCCACCCTGTCAGCACTCACCCTGACTGTGCCCAGTACCCAGGGCACCTTCCATCACCTTCTGTACCCTGTCAGCACTGACCCTGACTGTGCCAGTGCACCTTCCATCACCTTCTGTACCCTGTCAGCACTGACCCTGACTATGCCCAGTGCCCAGGGCACCTTCCATCACCTTCTCCACACCCTGTCAGCACTCACCCTGACTGTGCCCAGTGCACCTTCCATCACCTTCTGTACCCTGTCAGCACTGACCCTGACTATGCCCAGTGCCCAGGGCACCTTCCATCACCTTCTCCACCCTGTCAGCACTGACAATGATTGTGCCCAGTGCCCTATGAATATCATGATTCAGTAGTGCCCGGGGCTTGGGTGTTCTTTGACCACAACTGTCATATGCATTGAAAACATCCGACTTTGTAGTGCCCAGTGCCCTGTAAAACAGTGACCACAACTGTGTCCTATGCATTGAAAACACCCAACTTTGTACTGCCCAGTGCCCTGTACAATAGTGGCCATGACTGTGTCTGAAGTCTTATAAATACTACTGTTTTATAGAGCCTGCTACCCAATCAGCCCTGACCACAGCTGTGCCCAGTGCCTCATAAACACTATGATTCTATAGTGCCTGCTGCCTCATAAACACTATGATTCTATAGTGCCTGCTGCCCCATGCCTCATAAACGCTATGATTCTATAGTGCCTGCTGCCTCAAAAAACACTATGATTCTATAGTGCCTGCTGCCTCATAAACACTATGATTCTATAGTGCCTGCTGCCCCATGGCTCATAAACACTATGATTCTATAGTGCCTGCTGCCCCCGTGTCCCATAAACACTATGATTCTATAGAGCCTGCTGTCCAATCAGCCCTGACCACAGCTGTGCCCCATGCCTCATAAATACCATGATTCTATAGTGCCTGCTGCCTCATAAACACTTTGATTCTATAGTGCCTGCTGCCCCCGTGCTCCATAAAACACTATGATTCTATAGTGCCTGCCCCATGCCTCATAAACACTACTATGATTCTATGGTGCCTGCCCCATGCCTCAAAAACACCCATGATTCTATAGTGCCTCATGAACACTATGATTCTATAGTGCCTGCTGCCTCATAAACACTATGATTCTATAGTGCTGCTGCCCCATGCCTCATAAACACTATGATTCTATAGTGCTTGCCGCCCCATGCCTCATAAACATGATTCTATAGATGCTGCCCCATGCTATATTGTCATAAACACTATGATTCTGTAGTGCCTGCTGCCTCATAAACACTATGATTCTATAGTGTCTGCTGCCCCATGCCTCATAAACACTATGATTCTATAGTGCCTGTTTCCCCATGCCTCATAAACACTATGATTCTGTAGTGCCTGCTGCCTCATAAACACTATGATTCTATAGTGCCTGCTGCCCCATGCCTCATAAACACTATGCTGTAGTGCCTGCTGCCTCATAAAACACTATGATTCTATAGTGCCCCATGGCACTATGATTCTACAGTGCATGGAGCCCTGTGGAAGACTGACTAACTATGCCCAATGAACTTTCAACATTCTACGGCACATGTCACCCTCCAAGCACTTACCATAACTGTGTCCCACATTCTGTAAACATTGTAATCCTGCTTCATTGCATGGCCTTTGTCAAAGCATCAGCTGAACCACCAGCTGTGGTCCTTTCTGTTCTCCATGCTGACAGACTGCCCTTCCCATCCATGTCAAGGACTCACACTGTCCTTCCTATCCATGTCAAGGACTCACAGACTGTCCTTCCTATCCATGTCAAGGACTCACACTGTCCTTCCTATCCATGTCAAGGACTCACAGACTGTCCTTCCTATCCATGTCAAGGACTCACACTGTCCTTCCTATCCATGTCAAGGACTCACAGACTGTCCTTCCTAT
Source organism: Conus betulinus (assembly GCA_016801955.1). Taxonomy (NCBI): domain Eukaryota; kingdom Metazoa; phylum Mollusca; class Gastropoda; order Neogastropoda; family Conidae; genus Conus; species Conus betulinus. The sequence goes on along the minus strand of JADBJO010000227.1, from coordinate 489,968 downwards.
CCATGTCAAGGACTCACACTGTCCTTCCTATCCATGTCAACTTCCAGACTGTCCTTCCTATCAAGGACTCACACTGTCCTTCCTATCCATGTCAAGGACTCACAGACTGTCCTTCCTATCCATGTCAAGGACTCACAGACTGTCCTTCCTATCCATGTCAAGGACTCACAGACTGTCCTTCCTATCCATGTCAAGGACTCACAGACTGTCCTTCCTATCCATGTCAAGGACTCACACTGTCCTTCCTATCCATGTCAAGGACTCACAGCCCTTGGCAAAAATGCCAAAGAATCATACTCTGAGCTATTTAGAAAAGACATCATTGTCAGCTGCTGAAGCACGATGTAGCGCTGTGTACTGCGGCTGGGAAGTTGTGTGTTCGATTCTTATCACAGCCATTTATTTGAGGCATTTTTCAGGCCCCTGGGCTTTTTCCCAGAGTGGAGTTTGCTATATACAGGCTCCTATGGGATGACTGGGACGACACAATCAAGTTTAATGGATGCACTTTCTAAAAGTCCTGCCCACATTTCCTGACCAACGCTGCAGGGGCTGGTATCTCTAGGGCCGGGTTGATGCTAGGATACATCGTGAAAGTGAACATGAAGCACAGCCCCGTCATTCAGTCTCAGGCCAGAACAGAACTCCATCACATCATCTTCATCAAAAAAAAAATTATTATCAATGAAAATCCTTGCTTTTAACATGATTTGTTTTCCATACAAATTCACTCTTTGGCTTCCAGCCTCCCAGCCTTCAAACAAGTTCCTGTTAATCCAGAGGCACTGGATCTGGTCAGGACATGTAATATGTGAATGGAAGTAAACAGCAGAAATTCTGACGTACCTTCATTTACATCTGTGCTCAGCATGTCTAAAGGGTATTTTTCAAAGAAAAAGGTACTTTAGCAGTTTCTTTTTCATGCCCTTGACTCATTCAAAGAAAACGGTATCACTTTCTATGTGCTGTTAACTCATTCAACCCTCCCAACAGAAGCTGCACAAAGACCTAGTTTTCTGTACATCAACAGTTAAACCCTCCAAACAGAAGCTGCACAAGACCCAGTTTTCTGTACATCAACAGTTTACCCTCCCAACAGAAGCTGCACAAAGACCCAGTTTTCTGTACAACAGTTAAACCCAGAGCAGCCACAGGCACACCACTGCCAAGCACTACCATGGAACCTCTCCATAAAGACCGCCAGAACTCCTGACAAAAAAGAAATCACCCGAAAAAATGGAACTGCAAACACTGAATTTGACAAAAAGGCCTACGGCTTCATGAAAAGAATTCGTAAACAATGAACTGTTGACTTTAGAGTAAACGACAGGCAAACTAGTTGCAAGATGTAAGAAGGACATCCCTGCATGCTACATACCCAATTCTGAAACCTTTGTTCAAGGAAATTTACACACCACTTACAACTATGTGTGTATGAGGCTCAAATCAATACTGACTGTCTATACAGGGAAAGATACCTCAAACACACTTTGGAGGTATAACGCGCCTCTCTAAAATCGTGTTAACACAGGACAGCAAAATGAAACAAATCACAAAAGGGATTTGATTTTCTCTGGCACTTTACACAAAGCACAAATAAGATCTCTATTAATGTCTTGTCTGTGATCATAACTTGCCAATGGATCAGAAAGTCCAAATGTGATCCTCATCAAATTCGTTATGTCTGTCAATAGTCATACTTATGGAAACTGACAAACGATGCTTCTCTCCACATCAAACCTATCACTGTCTTGAATGTGTCTCAGTTGAAGTTGCAACTGACAGTCAACTCAGTGTAGTGTGAAACATGTACATTAAACCGTTTATGTCTTCTGTCCCTTGGTTTAGCAGAAATCCTGTAAGAGAAAGAAAGAGAGAGAGAAAGGAAACCAAAGTAGTGATCTTGGAGGGAGTGGGGAGAAGTTTGGGTTTGGTGCTTTTTTTTTTGTTTCTCCCTTCATCTTTACCCTTTTTTTTTCTCAGAGTAAGCAAAGTACAGAAGCAAGTAGAAAATTTGTACTGAGATCTCAAATTTGTAAACATCACCATGGTTGACAGTTACGTAATATAACAGAGACAGAGACAAAATATCCCAAAGAAAAAAAACAAACACCCACACAAAAGACAAAGAAACCGAAATCTGTACAGGAAGGGAGCCAAGTGTTGCCAGGTCCTCATCGGGAGGCTGCCACAGTCCCAGTCAGAGATGCGACATGTAGTGCCACAAGCAGGTACAACTACAGTCACATGCAAACAGCAGCAGCCAAATCCACAGCAGCAGCCAGGAGAACACACAGCCCACAGCCGTCATACAGACACCCTCAACCCCCCACCCTATCCCTACCCTCCTTATCTGGTTCATTAGTAGTAAAAGTCAATCACCTATGCCAAATCAAATGTGTTATATACACACATAGTGAAGACTGGTTTCAAAAGTAATAATGAACTGACAATGTACTTGACGAAAT
>JADBJO010000227.1:477500-480000 GCA_016801955.1 Conus betulinus | reverse complement strand
CAAGGCAACGATGTTTCTTCACATCTCTATAGTGGTGTGTGCCCGTTCCATGCCGAGCAACAGTAGGTGATTGTTCACTTGTGCCTATTACCCTGAAGTTTGTTTACATCCTCCAAGTCAACACAAGGAAAACCCTCAGGCCTGCCCCAAACATTGTTTACAAAAATAAAATGCAGCATTTTAGTGAGTACAGTTTGCAGCTAAAGCAAACCACCTGGCATTGCATTCTTCACCCTCTGAAACATTTTTAGGAAAGAAACATCTTCTCTGACTTTGTCAACTGTGAAATCTCACAGAAGTGTTCTTCTACATTCTAATGATATTAAACTCTCTCTCAGGGCTGACAATGCCACAACAGAATCTTAGCACATGGTGGGTTGGTGACTTTATCTCTGTATGTCAAGACTGGGCTCTGCAGCTTACATTGTGCACAGTTGTGATATCTCTCTCCTGCAACCCTGCAAGCATGATCTCTGTGATCATTGTGCACAGCTATGATATCTCTCTCCTGCAACCTTACAAGCATGATCTTTGTGGTCATTGTGTACAGTTTGATGATACGTCTTTCCCGCAACCCTTCAAGCATGATCTTTGTGGTCATTGTGTACAGTTGTGATATCTCTCTCTCCTGCAACCCTGCAAGCATGATCTCTGTGTCATTGTGTACAGTTGTGATGGGCCTTTCCTGCAACCCTGCAAGCATGATCTCTGTGATCATTGTGCACAGTTGTGATGGGTCTTTCCTGCAACCCTGCAAGCATGATCTCTGTGATCATTGTGCACAGTTGTGATGGGTCTTTCCTGCAACCCTGCAAGCATGATCTCTGTGATCATTGTGTACAGTTGTGATGGGTCTTCCTGCAACCCTGCAAGCATGATCTCTGTGATCATTGTGCACAGTTGTGATATCTCTCTCCCGCAACCCTGCAAGCATGATCTCTGTGATCATTGTGCACAGTTGTGATGGGTCTTTCCTGCAACCCTGCAAGCATGATCTCTGTGATCATTGTGTACAGTTGTGATGGGTCTTTCCTGCAACCCTGCAAGCATGATCTCTGTGATCATTGTGTACAGTTGTGATGGGTCTTTCCTGCAACCCTGCAAGCATGATCTCTGTGATCATTGTGCACAGTTGTGATGGGTCTTTCCTGCAACCCTGCAAGCATGATCTCTGTGATCATTGTGTACAGTTGTGATGGGTCTTTCCTGCAACCCTGCAAGCATGATCTCTGTGATCATGTGTACAGTTGTGATGGGTCTTTCCTGCAACCCTGCAAGCATGATCTCTGTGATCATTGTGTACAGTTGTGATGGGTCTTTCCTGCAACCCTGCAAGCATGATCTCTGTGATCATTGTGTACAGTTGTGATGGGTCTTTCCTGCAACCCTGCAAGCATGATCTCTGTGATCATTGTGTACAGTTGTGATGGGTCTTTCCTGCAACCCTGCAAGCATGATCTCTGTGATCATTGTGTACAGTGTACAGTTGTGATGGGTCTTTCCTGCAACCCTGCAAGCATGATCTCTGTGATCATTGTGTACAGTTGTGATGATGGGTCTTTCCTGCAACCCTGCAAGCATGATCTCTGTGATCATTGTGTACAGTTGTGGGTCTTTCTTTCCTGCAACCCTGCAAGCATGATCTCTGTGATCATTGTGTACAGTTGTGATGGGCCTTTCCTGCAACCCTGCAAGCATGATCTCTGTGATCATTGTGTACAGTTGTGATGGGCCTTTCCTGCAACCCTGCAAGCATGATCTCTGTGATCATTGTGTACAGTTGTGATGGGCCTTTCCTGCAACCCTGCAAGCATGATCTCTGTGATCATTGTGTACAGTTGTGATGGGTCTTTCCTGCAACCCTGCAAGCATGATCTCTGTGATGGGCTGGGCCATAAACACCTCCACCCCACTTGACATGGGGTCATAGGACCAAGGTCAAATGAAGGAAACAACCCCCCCTCCCCCCCCCCCCCCCCCCCCCCCCCCCCCCCCCCCCCCAAATATAGCTTATCTTTCAAGGGAATCTAATCAGGCACTTTAAAGTTTAAAAATAAAAAAAAATGACTTAAATAAACAAAAATAAAGCTTATTTTTCTAAGTGATCTAGTCATGCATTTAAAGTGACAAGAACAAAAGATAAAATAAAATAAACTTACCTTTCTAAGTGATCTAGTCATACACTTTGAAGTTACAAAAATGAATAAATAAATGAAATAAAGCTTATCCTTCTAAGTGATCTAGTCATACACTTGAAAGTTACAAAAATAAATAATAAATGAAATACAGCGTATCTTTCTAAGTGATCTAGTCATACACTTTAAAGTTGCAAAAAAAAGTAAAATAAATGAAATAAAGCTTATCTTTCTAAGTGATCTAGTCATACACTTGAAAGTTACAAAAATAAATAAATAAAATAAATGAAATAAAGCTTATCCTTCTAAGTGATCTAGTCATACACTTTAAAGTTACAAAAGTAAATAAATAAATGAAATAAAAA
>JADBJO010000227.1:452500-467500 GCA_016801955.1 Conus betulinus | reverse complement strand
TTGAATGCCTTTCCATTTCACACTTACTGCTCTCAGCAGTTTAAAGACTGGTCATCACAGGAAACAAATCCTGCAATATATTTCCACTGGGCGCACAAAGGCCCAATGTGCAACAAGGAAATAGCACATGTAAAAGAACCCACAGCAACAATGGAGTTGTCCCTGGCTAAATTCTGTTTAAGAATCTCTTTTGATCAAAGAAAACTAAAATACATTCCGAGAGAAAAGGTTTATGGCTGGCACTGCTCTACGACAACTCCTTCTCCCTGGGCACAGTAGCCCCATGTCACACAGTCAGATCTGCTATGACACCGAAATCATTCAATACAATATCTTCTGTACTGATGGGAGTTGAACCTAAAACCTCTACCAGTCGTCACACCACAGCTGGTCGAGAGGTAGTAATATCGATTTGCAAAGAATGATTGAACGAGTCAATGACATCAAACATACTGTAATTTCTATTATTCAATTGAAACTCTGCGATACATGCATGTTTCTCTTTCAGTTATTCTAATTCTAGGAGAGAAAAAAAACAATAAAGGAATGAGTGCATGTACTATTGAATGAAACGTAAAATAATTACATGAAATCCACCAAAATCAAATACTCTTATACTGTCCCCAAAACGACCGACAAAAGACAGAACTAATGTCCCAGCTTAACCTCAGAGTGAGTGAAGTCTGCACAGCTGACAGCTAAAGGTGCTGCTCCACTGCTGGACAGTGTGGGACACGGTGACAACTTACTGCAAGGCTCTCATTCACTTTGCACTGTCATGCTCAAGCACCTGTGACCCAGTCTCTCGCAGAAAAAAAAGTCCAACAGCCAATCTAACCAAACACTGGGGCTGAAAATCAGCACAGGCCGCAGACAAGAAAATGGACATCTGATTTTGCCATCTTTGTAACCATGCACGATGTCTTTACCATGCTATAAGAACTTGATTACTCAGGCAAACAACCATGGTGCCACATACAGCACTGCCGACTTGCAGGCTGGGAGGATGTGGGTTTCACTTTCAGTCACAAAAGCGGCATTCCTTTCTGTGATTCTTCCCCAGCCAGCTTCTACACTGAGCTCACGGTGAGGTATGGGTTCAGACAGGAAGACTGAGCATCACACAGCATGACAGACAGGTAGACTGAGTAACACACACAGCATCAGAAAGGAAGACTGAGCAACACAGCATGACAGGAAGACTGAGCAACAGCATCAGACAGGAAGACTGAGCAACACAGCATCAGACAGGAAGACTGAGCAACACAGCATGACAGGAAGACTGAGCAACAGCATCAGACAGGAAGACTGAGCAACACAGCATCAGACAGGAAGACTGAGCAACACAGCATCAGACAGGAAGACTGAGCAACACAGCATGACAGGAAGACTGAGCAACACAGCATGACAGACAGGAAGACTGAGTAACACAGCATGACAGGAAGACTGAGCAGCACAGCATGACAGGAAGACTGAGCAACACAGCATCAGAAAGGAAGACTGAGTAACACACAGCATCAGACAGGAAGACTGAGCAACACAGCATCAGACAGGAAGACTGAGCAACACAGGAAGACTGAGCAACACAGCATCAGACAGGGAGACTGAGCAACACAGGAAGACTGAGCAACACAGCATCAGAAAGGAAGACTGAGTAACACACAGCATCAGACAGGAAGACTGAGTAACACACAGCATCAGACAGGAAGACTGAGCAACACCGCATCAGACAGGAAGACTGAGCAACACAGGAAGACTGACCAACACAGCATCAGACAGTTAGACTGAGTAACACACAGCATCAGACAGGAAGACTGAGCAACACAGGAAGACTGAGCAACACAGCGTCAGACAGGAAGACTGAGTAACACACAGCATCAGACAGGAAGACTGAGTAACACACAGCATCAGACAGGAAGACTGAGCAACACAAAGCATCAGACAGGAAGACTGAGCAACACAGCAGAGTTCTTACATTGAACAAAGAAGTCTTCACAAGGTGGTACAAATTAGGAGAATGTTCAAGAAACGTTTGTCTTTAAACAGAGGGGGTGTCACTGCTAATTAACTAAATTCATAGTTACAGAAAGGCTTCACTGCATGATCCCATCTTAGTATTTCAGGCTTCAGTCAGGAGACTGTAGAAATCCTGCATTAGTTACATGAGAAACAGAACAGCTTTACTACACTCCAGTGAAAAAGCTGGATGTTGGGTCACTCTGGAAACAGTGTTGGGAGGTACAGCCTGATCATGAATCAATACCTTTAAGTGAACACCTCTCTCGCCAACACCCATGACATACACCATGTTGACTCAGCGCCTACCACTTGGTGGCATTAGTGTGTTACTCATCACCCAAGTGTCAGACTTCAATTACCCATGCCGAACGAGATATCATGTGATTCGCACGCTGAATAAATCGGTCAGCAGAGCGTTTCGCCAGTTCTGTCATAATGACCACGGATGCAGACCTGAATCTCTGATATGCCACTTGAGTCCTTTGACAATGAAGTAAACAACACCTGATGCATACATACAAACATCGAATGCACAGTCACCACATAATCTTCTTTGGTTTTGCTGCTGGGAGTTTGTGAGAAAAAAAAACCACTGTTTCACACTATAAAATGAAATAAAAGTAAATAAGAGACTAGAACCCTTTGAGAATTTGCTGCAAATCTGTGACATCCATGGATATGGAAATGAAGTCATGTTAGTGGATGTTGTGCATCAAATCATTACAGCAAAATCAGAGCAAACTGTGGCAGTCATGTTCATATCACCCAAATCTGTACAAGTATGCAATATGTCAGTATTATAGTTAAGCCTTGAATTTTTTTTTTCTTTTTTCAGACAGGGATATATTTCACACCCAATGCAATTTAATTTCATACTAATTTCAGGGGCTTTTTCATGTCCTCTCCCACAGGAGAGTTCTGTGGTTGGTTGTCTATATTCCTTTGGAAGATCAGCTTATATGAAGCTCTTAGCTACAGTACGATTTTGAGCAATGTTACTACCCTCATCTCTATCAGCAATGACACACATATAACTCTGGCAGTTGGAGTGAAAGCTGAACATAAGGAAGGGGCTGGCTGCATGTATAGGAAGAGGTCAGAGGTCAACACAGGCTGCAGAGCGAGGAAAAAGCCCAGACTAGGTGAAAGGCACAGTCAAGTGTTAAACTTCATCGGGCTATAATCTCAGCAAAGCTGGCTGACCTTATCATGGTACAGTCATATAACTGAACACTCTCAGTTTTCAAACCTTTCCTCTTGTGTTAGCTTCCGTGATCACACCCTTTAAGAGAGCTTCTTTTGCGTTAGTGTGTGTGTGTGTGTGTGTGTGTGTGTGTGTGTGTGGTGTGTGTGTGTGTGTGTGTGTGTGTATGTGCGTGTGTGTGTGTGTGTGTGTGTGTGTGTGTGTGTGTCTGTCTGTCTGTCTGTCTGTCTGTCTCCGTGTGTGTGTGTGTGTGTGTGTGTGTGTGTGTGTGTGTGTGTGTGTGTGTGTGTGTGTGTGTGTGTGTGTGTGTCTGTCTGTCTGTCTGTCTCTGTCTGTCTCTGTGTACAGTATGTGTGTGTGTGTGTGTGTGTGTGTGTGTGTGTGTGTGTGTGTGTGTGTGTCTGTCTGTCTGTCTGTCTGTCTGTCTCTGTGTGCTCATTATTCACCCTCACACCTGTGTATGATCAGTATACCCTATGCGGTGTCAGAATGTGAATGCTGTCCTTCAGAATAGTCTACTGCCTATTTTTGTACCAAGTCGGCATCAAAATGGCAGCACACATCGACCTGCTATGAACTTACACATGATTTTCCACACTCCTATTGTAGGTGAACATGGGGACTGTGAACACTCTCCAAACCCTATGATCAGATCTGTGAGTTCAGGCAGGCACATGACAAGCCAGTCAGCTGAATCACATGGGGGGGGGGGGGGGGGACTGGAGTGGGGGTGGGACTGGGAGGATTCTCATGCACAGCTCCCTGTGTCTACCTGTCGCACTGTTCCCCCACCTCCTTCACCTCCTGCACACATGTCTACCCAACATAGTTCTGTTAGGAACAGACCATGTGACAATCAGGAACAAGTTTTTATTTTCAAGAATTTTCAGGAATGTATTATATTCTTTCAAGTGTGATAAAACAAAAAATTTTTTTCTTCCAAGTTGGCAGTAGAATGACATCTTGAAGTCATGATCCTGATGTGGCCTGGGCCCTCTTAGAGCGTCAGGAGTTGGGGGTGGGAGTGGGGGGAGGGGGGGGGGGGGTTCTACTCTGCTGTCAAACTCTCCCTCGAGTTTCTCCCAACTACTTTTAAGTGTGATACTACGCAGCCTGTTCCACACACACTCACTTAACCAAGGCCACCATGACTGATGGAAAATGCACACTTGCTGACTACACACACACACACACACACACACACATACACACACACACAAAAGTTTTCCCCCCTTTTCATCTTTGCTGTAAACAAGGCTACCTTACTTAACATGATTTCCTGAGGGTGATGTGGATTTTTTTTCCTTTTTTTTTTCCTTGAGGGATATGTGGTGCATCTTCCTCAGTCTAAAACATTCTGATTTGTTAGCTATTGTAGTGCTCACTCTTTACCTTGCTTCAATTCAGTCTCTTCCTTAACCCTGTTAGGATGGACTCCCATGTATGCCCATGATGATTCAGACGCAACATGCCATCCAACACAGGTTTGTCTAACTGTGAAAAAAATGGTGCATCCATATCTTTCAGCCTTTTTTTTTTTTAGTTTTGAGTAACACATGACTGGCACACCATAGCACCCAGTGCAGTCATGGATATTCATGTTTTTTTCAGTAGCAGAAGAACATTTATGTTGATGGCTGTTCTTCATGTCTTCATACTTCGTGAGCAGTGTGCCAATATTTACCGAAGGAAAATAAGAAAATGGCTTGCATCCATCCATCTATCTTTCTGCGTTAAATACTATCCAACTTCCATAACTGGTTATAATCTTTCATTTTAGGTATCTATGCATGGTGCAAAAATGCCAAACCATCTATCTAATGACAGTACATATCAACCAGTCTATCTCTCTATCTGCTACACATATTCTATTTCATTTCATTATCTACATAGAATCACTAATTGATTAAGCTGATGGGAAAGTGGTTTGTATCTATAGATCTATTCTAATCAATTGTGTTTGTTTGTTAACTGTTTTTACTTCCACTCTATAGAAATCATGTTCACAGAGAACGACAGTCCAGCTACATGTTCTTCATACTCTCTGAATACATCGTCATCTGTTCACAGAGAACGACAGTCCAGCGACATGTTCTTCATACTCTCTGAATACATCGTCATCTGTTCACAGAGAATGACAGTCCAGCTACATGTTCTTCATACTCTCTGAATACATTGTCATCTGTTCACAGAGAACGACAGTCCAGCGACATGTTCTTCATACTCTCTGAATACATCGTCATCTGTTCACAGAGAACGACAGTCCAGCTACATGTTCTTCATACTCTCTGAATACATTGTCATCTGTTCACAGAGAATGACATTCCAGCGACATGTTCTTCATACTCTCTGAATACATCGTCATCTGTTCACAGAGAACGACAATCCAGCGCGACATGTTCTTCATACTCTCTGAATACATCGTCATCTGTTCACAGAGAACGACAGTCCAGCGACATGTTCTTCAAACTCTCTGAATACATCGTCATCTGTTCACAGAGAAGGACAGTCCAGCTACATGTTCTTCATACTCTCTGAATACATCATCATCTGTTCACAGAGAACGACAGTCCAGCGACATGTTCTTCATACTTTCTGAATACATCGTCATCTGTTCACAGAGAACGACAGTCCAGCGCATACATGTTCTTCATACTCTCTGAATACATCGTCATCTGTCATACACAGAGATCTGTTCACGACAGTCCAGCTACATGTTCTTCATACTCTCTGAATACATCGTCATCTGTTCAGAGAACGACAGTCCAGCGACATGTTCTTCATACTCTCTGAATACATCGTCATCTGTTCACAGAGAATGACAGTCCAGCTACATGTTCTTCATACTCTCTGAATACATTGTCATCTGTTCACAGAGAATGACAGTCCAGCGACATGTTCTTCATACTCTCTGAATACATCGTCATCTGTTCTCAGCCCTAGCTCACAAGTCAGGCAGGCATAGTGGACTTAGTCCCTGTCAGGGCAAGATGAATCAGAGCATGTACTTGCATATGATCTTTTACCTTTGGAATATAGATCATCATTACCATCATCATCATCATCTCTCTCTCTCTCTCTCTCTCTCTCTCTCACTAGCTCACACACACACACACACACACACACACACACACACACACACACACACACACACACTTTTATCTAGTGAGTCACAAAAATAGCCCAGTTGTGAAACATGACTAAATACTAAGAGCATGCAGGCAATGTGTAATAATAAATCTGGGTAAACTGCTCTATTAATGAACACTGGAAGCCGACTCTTGTGTTGTCTTCCGGTGCAGACTGCTTACAATACAGCCCTACTTCATGAAAAGGAATTCTCCCAATGACAAAGTGTGCAAGTTTCTCTGTGTGTGTGTGTGTGTGTGTGTGTGTGTGTGTGTGTGTGTGTGTGTGTGTGTGTGTGTGTGTGTTCTGACTGTCAGTGTTTGTGTGTGTGTGTGTGTGTGTGTGTGTGTGTGTGTGTGTGTGTGTGTGTGTGTGTGTTCTGACTGTCAGTGTTTATGTGTGTGTGTCTCTGTGTGTGCTGTGTGTGTGAGTGAGTCTATGATAGTGAGTAAGTGAGTGAGTGTGTGTGTGTGTGTGTGTGTGTGTGTGTGTGTGTGTGTGTGTGTGTGTGTGTGTGTGTGTGTGCATGTGCATGCATGAGTGTGTGTGTGTGTGTGTGTGTGTGTGTGTGTGTGTGTGTGTGTGTGTGTGTGTGTGTGTGTGTGTAAGTGTATGAGTTGTATCTGTTTCCAGCTGCTGGCGTGCATGTCTGTTTCTGTGTCTAGATGCCAGAGTCATTACTGTCAATGTGCATCCATTTGGGAGCAAATGAGATTGGGTTCAGGTGCATGATTAGTTCTTTCATTATGTGTATTAGAGAGTATAGGGGAGACACAGAGACAGGGACACACAGAGAAAGAGAGGGAGACACAGAGAGAGAGAGTGAATGTGTGTCAAGTCATACTGCTAACAGCCCAGCCTCCAGCCAAGGGCCATAGCAGGCCTGTCACATCAAAAACATGCCAGTATGATTGGTACAAACAAAAAACAAGTCATTCAAAATAGATTCTTAAAAAAAAACCCTTAAAAACATAACCTTTCTCCATTCAGTTTCAGGTTAAATGAAAAAAGTTAACTTCTTTTAAACATCATCCCACAGCACTGTTTACTTTTTCAAACAACACTATTTGTATGAACCTCCCAACCTCCCACACCCACCCACCCCACCTCATAGTGGATGGAGAGATATGAGCTCTCCTTCTCTTGCCCCCCCCCCCCACACACACACACACATTACCCTCCTCCCCACCCACCCCTTTTCTTTTTTCTTTTTTTCCCCAAACCCTCCCCCCCCCCCCCCCCCCCCCCCCCATCACACCTTATCACCCATTAATCTTCCATCCCCTTCCCTCCCTTATTACCATTAGCCCACCCACCCTCCCACAACATACCCACACCTCTACAACTACCCACACATAACTACTACCACCTCCTTCATCACCCAGCAAAATCATTTATCTATTTTATTAATTTTTTTTTTAATTACAGCTACTTTCATTTTATTCATCTACTTATTTATTATAATACTACCACTATCATTATTATCACGGCTATCCCTTATATATAGCATTATAGCATTACTTACTATCAATCCACCTTAACCACAACCGTCACATATATCACACCACCCCACTAAACTAGCTACACAACCCCATCATCTCACTCCCCGCCTCCCTCCGCACGCACCCCCCCCCCCCCCCCCCCCCCCCCCCCCCTTTTCTCTCCCCATAATCCCCTTCATTTCTGTCTGGCAGCCATTCTTCCTACCACATGGACAACAGATAAGTCTCTCTTCGTTCTTTGTTTGCACTGTCCTAAATGTTAAATGTGATCTGGTTTTTTGCCTGAAGAAGACCCAAGAGGTCGAAATGCATCATGTCTTGTCTTGTGCTTTGTTTGTCAATGTCCTTGGTGGTAACTAACCCTCTCTCTTTCTAATTTTTTTTTTTTTAATCTAAAAATCACATTTGGTGGGACGTCTCTGAACAAGTTAAATGCTTCCAGTGAACTTCGTACAAGTCCCAACATTCCAGAAGAATAAGCCTCACTGTGAAACACTCACTGCTGCAGGTTTGCACCACAGAGCTTCTTCACCCATTAAGAAAAAAAAGAGTATAAAACACTGTGGCCTGTGCGAAGACTGCAGAGCATGATGTCTTCCTCGCTGCCACCAGTTCTAGATGGTAGAAAAAAACACTCAAGTCAGGACAGATTGGAAACAGTTTCTCTGTCTGCTTAAGCCATTCTTCTTGTCTTTGTGCTGTCACATTTTTCAATTTTGGGTTGAAGGTCTCTGTGAGGTAAGGTAAGGTCATGTTGCCCTGAGGTAAGGTCAGGTCATGTTGCCCTGAGGTAAGGTCAGGTCATGTTGCTGTGAGGTAAGGTCAGGTCATGTTGCTGTGAGGTAAGGTCAGGTCATGCTGCTGTGAGGTAAGGTCAGGTCATGTTGCTGTGAGGTAGGGTAAGGTCATGTTGCTGTGAGGTAAGGTCAGGTCATGTTGCTGTGAGGTAAGGTCAGGTCATGTTGCTGTGAGGTAAGGTCATGTTGCTGTGAGGTAAGGTAGGTCATGTTGCTGTGAGGTAAGGTAAGGTCATGTGCCCTAAGGTAAGGTCAGGTCATGTTGCCGTGAGGTAAGGTCATGTTGCTGTGAGGTAAGGTCAGGTCATGTTGCTGTGAGGTAAGGTGCGGTCATGTTGCTGTGAGGTAAGTCAGGTCATGTTGCTGTGAGGTAAGGTAAGGTCATGTTGCTGTGAGGTAAGGTGCGGTCATGTTGCTGTGAGGTAAGGTAAGGTCATGTTGCTGTGAGGTAAGGTAAGGTCATGTTGCTGTGAGGTAAGGGAAGGTCATGTTGCTGTGAGGTAAGGGAAGGTCATGTTGCTGTGAGGTAAGGGAAGGTCATGTTGCTGTGAGGTAAGGGAAGGTCATGTTGCTGTGAGGTAAGGTAAGGTCATGTTGCTGTGAGGTAAGGTAAGGTCATGTTGCTGTGAGGTAAGGGAAGGTCATGTACAAAGTTCAGAAAAGGAAATAAGTCCAGTGTGGTTGATGTTGCGGCCAGCAATGGCCCCCAAAGCTGAAAGTGAGTCAGAGAGAGTAGGGAAGAGTCTGATACAGTGAGACACCATTCTGAAAGCCAGTAACAGAGCTTGAAGTTCACTAGTGTAGATGGCGCTGTCACAGCAAAGATGTTCAGAAATTCTCTGAGCAGAGCTGCTGAGCAGTATGCCGAACAAACAACTCCTTCCTCAGATTTTGAACTGTCTGTGAAAATTTTACGGTAGAAAGGGAATTTAGAACAAACAGAGTTCAGTAAAACAAGTTTTGCAGGCCAGAGAACTGGTGGAGTCTCTACAGTAAGAGGCCAAACCAAAGTGAATCTGTGGTGTAAGGAAAGTCCATGGTGGAGTGTCTGGAAATCTGGAAAAAAATCAGAAATAACTGCCAGTTCTATATGAGCACTGTTGAGGTGTGGAAGGATGCGTATTCCCAATGGTGGAATAGCTGTTGGATGTTCTTCATATTTCATCTGGAATTGAGACTGGAAGATGCAGTCATAAGCCGTGTTTGGGGGCTTCTAGAAAAAGGTTCAACAGTATCTTAGAGAAAGTTTTAACATGTGATTGAGAGAGATGGTTACCCTGCCTCAACATTCAAACTATACATATGGTGGTGCAAAAAGCACCCAGACAGAGATGAAGATTTTGATAATGAATTGATCCGAAGATTTCAGGTAACAGGGTCTAGCAAAGCTATAGACAATGCCGCCATATTTGAGTTTTGAACGTATGAGAGCTCTATACAGAGGGATTATCAGTTCCCAACTCTGTATGTGCCACTACTCAAACAATATTCATCGCTTTGTGGCAAGATTTTTTTAGATGTTGAATATGCTTTTGAAATTTAATTTTTGATCAAAAATAACTCCTGCAAATTTTGGGTTCTTTTTATGCTGGAAAGGTGGGTTTGTCCAAATGGATCTTGGGATCAGGAAAGTATTGACAGAAATTATGAAAATCAAGAGCTTGAGTTGTAGTTCAAGAAAAGGTCAAACTAGTTTCCTTGGCCCAATGCTGGAGTTGGAGTCAGCGTTGAGCTCTAACGTATGAGGTCCCAACAACGTAGAGAGTGAAGTCATCTATATAGAGCAAAGTCTCAGAGCCCTGGTTCAGGGTTTTTTTTTTCCTTTTTTTTTAATGTATCATTGATTTTAAGGCTAAAGAGAACAGGAGAAAGGATGCTCCACTTGGGAACACTCACCTCCTGCTCATGGAAATCTGAAAGACTTGAAACTGCCTTGCTTGCTAGAAAGTTCTTGATGAAACAGGGAAGATGGCCACAGAAACCAAACTCATGTGTCATAGGCTTTTCCATGTCAAAAAAAGATGGACACAACATACTACTGCCTGTTGACAAAAGCATTTCCGATCGCAGTTTCAAGAGGGAATTGATGGTCCACTAGGGAATGGAGTCTGCAGAAACCTGACAGCTCTTTGGCCAGAAAGGCACGGGTCTCCAGTTTCCACATCAGTCAACAGTTGGCCATTGTCTCCATCACCTTACAGAGCCAACTGGTCAGAGCTACAAGTCTCCAGTTTCTACATCAGTCAACAGTTGGCCATTGTCTCCATAACCGGACAGAGCCAACTGGTCAGAGCTACAGGTCTGCAGCTGATGGGACCTGACAGATCTCTACCACACCCAGAAACAGGGACAACAACTGCCACCCACCCCCCCCCCACTTTTCCCTCTTCCCCCCTCCCCCCCCCCCCCCCCCCCCCCCCCCCCCCACTTTCCCCTCTTCCCCCCTTTCCCCCTTCCCCCCCACCCCCCCCCCCTCCTGTCAGCCAGGAAGGAGGAAAGAAGGCAGCAGTCCAGATATGACTGCAGAATGTGTAGACAACTTTGCAGAAGTTGTCCCAAAAGTGAACAATGAACCTTCACAGGCCTGAAGATCTGACCCCAGTTCCCAGTTCCTGAACAGAAAACGGCAGATTGCAATCCTCAACACTGTCAGAAAAAAAAAATTGCAACGAGTCCTTTTTTTCCAAAAGTGTATGTTTCATAAAAGGTCCCCTAGTGGAGGAAGAGTTGCCTTCAGTGGTGAAGGCCAACAACCAGCAATGGCCCACCAGCCTGTCAGAAACCACAGCGTCTGGAAGCCCTAGGTGCTGGCCAAGAGATTGGTGACCCTCCCCTTAACTTTTTTAATCCTCTTCCAAGTCCCCCCCATGAAATTCTGGAGGTCAGTCTGCAGCAGAAACCCCCTGAGGATTCTCACGTGCTGGATTTATAAATGTACCCTGACCCTTCTCACAGCGCTCAATGGATACAAACGTTCAGAGCCACCAGTCCCTGAAACACCCCAAGCTGAGCCTGTCCCTGGTCCCCTTCACCTTGCTGACAGTGGGAACAAAACCATGGTGACTA
Organism: Conus betulinus; assembly: GCA_016801955.1. Classification (NCBI taxonomy): domain Eukaryota; kingdom Metazoa; phylum Mollusca; class Gastropoda; order Neogastropoda; family Conidae; genus Conus; species Conus betulinus. The sequence goes on along the minus strand of JADBJO010000227.1, from coordinate 455,783 downwards.
TGGCAACCCACATCCTTTGCTGGCACTGGGAACAAAACCATGGTGTTTACGGCAACCCACATCCTTTGCTGGCACTGGCAACAAAAGCACGGTGTTTTTACGGCAACCCACATCCTTTGCTGGCACTGGCAACAAAAGCACGGTGTGTTTATGGCAACCCACATCCTTTGCTGGCACTGGCAACAAAACCATGGTGTTTATGGCAACCCACATCCTTTGCTGGCACTGGCAACAAAACTATGGTGTTTACGGCAACCCACATCCTTTGCTGGCACTGGCAACAAAACCATGTGTTTTACGGCAACCCACATCCCTTTGCTGGCACTGGCAACAAAAACCATGGTGTTTATGGCAACCCACATCCTTTGCTGGCACTGGCAACAAAACCATGGTGTTTATGGCAACCCACATCCTTTGCTGGCACTGGCAACAAAACCATGTGTTTATGGCAACCCACATCCTTGCTGGCACTGGCAACAAAAGCACGGTGTTTACAGCAACCAAAATCCTTTGCTGGCACTGGGAACAAAACCATGGTGACTACGGCAACCCCACATCCTTTGCTGGCACTGGCAACAAAACCATGGTGTTTATGGCAACCCACATCCTTTGCTGGCACTGGCAACAAAACCATGGTGTTTATGGCAACCCACATCCTTTGCTGGCACTGGCAACAAAACCATGGTGTTTATGGCAACCCACATCCTTTGCTGGCACTGGCAACAAAACCATGGTGTTTATGGCAACCCACATCCTTTGCTGGCACTGGCAACAAAAGCACGGTGTTTACAGCAACCAAAATCCTTTGCTGGCACTGGGAACAAAACCATGGTGACTACGGCAACCCACATCCTTTGCTGGCACTGGCAACAAAACCATGGTGTTTACAGCAACCAAAATCCTTTGCTGGCACTGGGAACAAAACCATGGTGACTACGGCAACCCACATCCTTTGCTGGCACTGGCAACAAAACCATGTGTTTATGGCAACCCACATCCTTTGCTGGCACTGGCAACAAAACCATGGTGTTTATGGCAACCCACATCCTTTGCTGGCACTGGCAACAAAAACCATGGTGTTTATGGCAACCCACATCCTTTGCTGGCACTGGCAACAAAAACCATGGTGACTACGGCAACCCAAATCCTTTGCTGGGCACTGGAAACAAAACCACCGTGATTAGGGCAACCAAAATCCTTTGCTGGCACTGGGAACAAAACCACCGTGATTACGGCAACCCAAATCCTTTGCTGGCAGTGGGAACAAAGCCATGGTGTTTACAGCAACCAAAATCCATTGGAAAACCCATCAAACACTGTCTCTAGCTCGCTAAAAGAAAGTGCCAGTCACAGACTCTGTTGGGTCCAGACCCCAAAGAAACTCATCCTCGCAGAGCTCACCAGAATTACTTGGGGCAAAGAGACTTTGATTGGCATCCTCATAACTAAAGTATTCTGGCACAGAGGTTCCCTCAGTCCCTATGGAGCCGAAAACAATGCTACAATAGCCACCCCCACACAGATCGCCACAGACAGAATACTCACAGTCCAGGACCAGCAAGAGACAACACACCAACAGATCAACACATGAAAGTGCACCTCTTGAAGAATGCACAAAAGTGCAAGAGCCATTATTTAGACAGTACAGACTGAAAAATAATCAAAAAGATAAAAACACATTAAAAGATATTTATAAACAAACTAACAAAACCAATGGTGCACTTTTCAGTTTATTATTGGTAAGTGCACACTCGTTCTTTATTAGAAGTAATCACACAGAAGTACGGGTGTATGCATACCCAAACTACATAGATGAGGATACTTATTTTTCGCCTCTAAAGAAGCACAGGTGTCTTTACATCCACATCATTCAGAAAATGAATGGTCACCACATGTCCTATATATTACAATGCATAGGTGTACACACACCCAGATGGTTAAAAAATGCAAGTCTACTTGCCTCATACACAAAAGGTTAACAAAATTGTTGAAGTTTGGGTTTGCTTTTTTTTTTCCTTCACCACAAAAGTTGATTATTTAGTGTGCAGGCATATATAGAATTATTTTATTTTATTCCTGAAGGTTTCAGTACTTTGTTTAGACTTGGAAAATCACTCTGTGCTCCTAATCCATGACATTCTGTGGGTACAGTGAATTTTGGGAAATTGGTTTAGCACCGAGAACACCAAAGTAGAGTTAGTCTGTTTTTTTCCTCGTATACCAGTTCACTATATATGGGGAAAATGGCTGGTTTGGATGGAGTAATGTCTTTGAATTTTTTTCATTACTTTTATAGAATAGATGAGTATAAGCAAATTTGTAATTGATGTTTCTTTGTGGCAAGCGTGTAAGTGTTGCAGAGTTATCTCCCTTGGCATGGTATTCCCACAGGCATGTAGCACAAAGTCATGCGGTGGGCAGATCAAAGGGTTAATCATTTTAAATGCAGAAGTGGAACATACCAAGTACTGCTGAACGGATGAAATCTTTTCTCAATAATCATGAAAAACGAAAACATTTCAGACATACCTGCAGGTCAAAGAAGCGGCTGTATCGTCTGTAAACAACCATGCTGCTCTCATCACTCCATTTCACCACAATGACGTAAACCTGCAAAAGGAAAATATTGCAATGCAAGCTCCTCTGTAATCCTCTGTAACAGACTCTGGCTATTGCTTTTAACTTCTGAATATCATGTGCGACCCCTTGTTGCCAAATTTTGCTCCAGGGGCCAACAGGCTGAGTCGCACTTTATTACATTTTTTAACAAGCGTGCTGGTGACCTACTCATTTTTGAGTGAACCAGTCTTTTAGGAAGAAAGAAGAAGAAGACACCCCTAAAATACAATATAAATGGAGTACACCCATCAAAGTACAGATTGCCCAATAGCCAACTTAACACACAGGTGACTGCACGTACTATACAGTTTGTTCACCTGCAGGTCTTGTGGTATTCAGCACATGAAACATTCTGTCACCGGCATATATATTATTCCAGACACCTGCATTTTAGCGCGCTGGACATGCTAGAAGCATTTCTTTGAAGCATCTCAAGGTGAGAAAAACTAGATATTAACAAGAATGTCCCAAGCCTGGCCTGCAATCTAGGTGAAAAGAGCAGAAAAGTGGGCTAAAGTTGCGTTTGGGATAAAATGTTACTTACAAATCCATCACTGTACATTGTGCAGAGAGCTGATTAAGTCAATCAATCATGCTGAATTTACTACACCTCATATAACAAAAAAAAATACAACAAAAGACAATATAATGCTGAACAATTTAG
>JADBJO010000227.1:420000-450000 GCA_016801955.1 Conus betulinus | reverse complement strand
CACACACACACACACACACACACACGCACACACACGTGCGCGCACACACACAGAGTACAAAATGCGCCTATCTCCTATGTCTACCTCAGAATCAAGCATGCTGTTTTTTTTTATTTTCTTCCCCAATGTCTCCCATCCCCCCCCATCCCCACTTTCTCGCTCCTAACCCCTTATCATGGCCATCCCTGCTTCCCCTCCCTTATCATGGTCATCCCTGCTTCCCCTATCTCCTTCACTGGGTATCCCACTTCACCTCTTCTGTTTGTTTGTTTGACCTGAGACGTTCACGTATCTGGTTTGACTGGTTGTTTGTGTTGACATAGCTAGGCCTACACGCACGAGGAAACCTGTACTGAAGTTCTGAACTAATCAGTTACCTGAGGCTGTTAAAATCTGAGGAAATTTTGGCAAAGTCTACTCGGTATAGCACCATCTCCCTGCCTATAATGCTTTGCATTAATAAACTGCCGAGAATACCACAAGCCCATGTCGCAAGCTAAGGCTAACTCAGACTCAGTCAGCGTGTCAAGTAGCAGACGATCGATCTTCGTCATCAGTCGTGTCTAGGTAAGTTGGTTAGTAGACTGGACGTGGGCGGGCTAGTGTGGCTAACATTGTAACTTGAACGAGACTTCTTAGGTTTAGTTTTAGACATTATATTAGGCAACCAGTTTAGAACGAAAACAACAAATATTTTTTAAAAATCTCACATAATGTTTGCTTGGAACTCTCCTCTTCTCCACATCTACGACATCAATATCAGCGATGGTCTTGGTCATCTTGGCATGTTATCTGCGACGGACAGGCACAACACTCTCTTAGGCGACACCAAATGCGAAACTACACGCTGGAGAGAAAATGTGACTGATCCCGGAAGTTTCCGTCATAGTAAGTGGTGATTCATTTCTTTTGGTTCCTCCTTCAAGAATGTCCATGTCACCACGCGATTATTTTCTGCTTGCGTGTTACACACGATTTTCTATAAATTGGTTATTTAAACACGGGGACAGTTTGAGACCAGTATTCAAAATATGATTTTTTTTTTTTCTGAGACAGTTTGACCAGTTGAATTAAAATTAAACATTCCCTGGCCTATCATACTCCCCCCAATGTATATTTCACTGTGACATTTAGATAGACAGACAGAAGGAAAGATTAATTCACTGATTGATTATCTGATTGATTGATTGATTGATTGATTGGTGATGATTTGTTGATTGATTTACAGTGTTTGATTATTAATTTTCATTCCCAAGGGTTACAGATAAGCAAATAGATTTGGATACCTTTTTTACCTCCCGAAACTGGGGAAACTAATTCAGGAATACTATTATACAGTGTATACGATATTTATACGTTACAAAAATGGATTATATAAGCACATTGATAATCAGAGAGAGTAAAAACAGCATTTTTAATCAGGTGACTGATGTTCTCTTTTTTTTTTTTTTACGTCATTCAAATCAAGTCACAGGCCAATGTCATGTTCAAAGCTCAGTTGACCACGAACAAGACCGCCATAGCTCTTCTTCTTCACTTCTTGAGTCCAGAGTCCCATTAACACAATCACATTCATGCCACGTAGTTGGGGGCTGGGAAGTAGTGGTTGTACCACTTTTGCCTTCAAGAAGGACCGAATTTAAAAGAAAACAAAAAGATTGCTGGTAAGCGTGGGACAGTTCCATGGATTGCTACTGCTTTTCACTTTTCACATTTGGGTTGGAACCTGTATAATATTAACCTGGAGGTGGAGGAAAGCCGACAAAAGAAAAGATCAGCCCATCCATGTGTACCTCGCTGTTTTATTCTAGATAATGACCTGTTTCTGGATTGCTTGAATTTACCCTGACAACCTCAGGATCAGGCTTTCAGCAGTGACACGTGGAGCAGGAGGTCATATCCGTGTAGGTAGCTTCAAAAAAACTGGATGTGAAGACTGTACAAGGACCTGACTAATTCCGTTCCAGCTGGCAGATTATTCCACTCCCTAACATTACGTGAGGAGAACGCGTTGTGTTTGGACTCAAGTGTGGCACTCTTGAACCAGCAATCTCTGCCAGTCATAGCTTCTGCTTTCAGTTGAAGCTTGGTTCAAGTTGAGGCACAAAACAACTTGTTCTCACTCACCATACTGTTCTCAATGTTCTACAACATGGTGAGCCAGGCGACCTTGCCACCATTGTTGCAGTAAGTTATGTACAGCCAACTCCACCAAGCTGACCTGTACCAGTTCAGGATGGTCCTCATTGATCTTGGCTGCACCAATTCCAGCCTCTCACAAGCTCCTCGGTGTAAGGGGGTCCCACATTAAACTTGCATAATCAAAAGCTAGGGAGACAAATATCCTGCTGGCTTTGACTGTGATGGCGGTTTGTGTGTGTGTGTGTGTGTGTGTGTGTGGGGGGGGGGGGGGGGTATTCGTGTGTATGTGTGTGTGTGTGTGTGTGTGTGTGTGTGTGTGTGTGTGTGTGTGTGTGTGTGTGTGTGTGTTTTTGTTTTGTGTTGTTGTTGTTGTTGTTGTTTTGGGGGGGTCATCACAGCTGCCTTTACAGGTTAAAGCCAAAGCATCTTGTTGTCACATGGTGTCCAGGCTGTTACCATTGGCCGGTGAGAATGACGCAAGGACAGGACCTTCCATTCCCTTTGACTGACGGTGTGTGGCATCTCTCAGGGTAAAACAGCATGTCCCAATTCTTTTCTCGTTGCTCAGGACGTTGGAGGTCTTGTCGTAAACAGGTATTTAAGGACATGGTTTTGTACACTGCCATGTCATCTGCGAGCAATCTAATTGCTTTTGAAGACATCTTTTTTTTCAGGTTATAGATGGGCAGGCAGACAAACAGACAGAGAGAGAGAGAGAGAGAGAGAGAGAGAGAGAGAGAGAGAGAGAGAGAGAGAGAGACAGACAGACAGACAGACAGACAGACAGACAGAGAGAGAGAGAGAGAGAGAGAGAGAGAGAGAGTTTTTTCAGACTGTTAATAGACAGACAGATACATAGACAGACAGACAAATACACAGACAGACAGATAGATAAACAAATAGATAGACAGACAGACAGGCAGACAGACAGACAGACACAGAGGGAGAGAGAGAGAGAGAGAGAGAGAGAGAGAGAGGGGGGGGGTACCAGAAACAAAGAAGTTCTCTGTACAGTCCCTGTAGCAGTCCTGATTTGACACTGGCGAAGTTGGACTGTACTTTCTCATGACGAGAAACTGACGTCAGCTGAACAGAAACCCTGCCACCTGTGTGTTCATCCCTCCCCATTGCCATCCTGCCTCCTGTGTGTTCATCCCTCTCCATTGCCATCCTGCCTCCTGTGTGTTCATCCCGCCCCATTGCCATCCTGCCTCCTGTGTGTTCATCCTGTCCCATTGCCATCCTGCCTCCTGTGTGTTCATCCCTCCCCATTGCCATTCTGCCTCTTGAGTGTTCATCCCTCTCCATTGCCATACTGCCTCCTGTGTGTTCATCCCTCCCCATTGCCATTCTGCTTCCTGTGTGTTCATCCCTCCCCATTGCCATTCTGCCTCCTGTGTGTGTTCATCCCTCCCCCCATTGCCATCCTGCCTCCTGTGTGATCATCCTGTCCCATTGCCATTCTGCCTCCTGTGTGTTCATTCCGCCCCATTGCCATCCTGCCTCCTGTGTGTTCATCCCTCCTCATTGCCATCCTGCCACCTGAGTGTTCATCCCTCCTCATTGCCATTCTGCCACCTGTGTGTTCATCCCTCCTCATTGCCATCCTGCCACCTGTGTGTTCATCCCTCCCCATTGCCATTCTGCCACCTGTGTGTTCATTCCGCCCCATTGCCATTCTGCCACCTGTGTGTTCATCCGCCCCATTGCCATCCTGCCACCTGTGTGTTCATCCCTCCCCATTGCCATTCTGCCACCTGTGTGTTCATTCCGCCCCATTGCCATTCTGCCACCTGTGTGTTCATCCCTTCCCATTGCCATTCTGCCATCTGTGTGTTCATCCCTCCCCATTGCCATTCTGCCACCTGTGTGTTCATTCCGCCCCATATGCTATAGATGTTAAATTAACGCAGCAGAAGACTGTGGTCTATTTTATCAAACGCATTTGCAAAGTTCATGACAAAGAACGTCTCTCTCTGCTGTCCTGCTTGTATCCTATCTGTAATTCTTCAATCAGCTTCAGATGCTGCGCTTCACTCGTTCTTTTTGACCAGAAAATGTACTGCTTGTTTGTGTTACTCCAGCTGGTTAATTACAGGTCTGACCATGGCCAGTTCCAGTGTCTTCAAGATGATGAAGATTGCAGCCCTGGCCTTTCTTGAATGTAATGGAGATCAGAGATCTTTCTGGTCTTATTGAATTTGACCTGTGTCGACGGACGATTGTTAGAAGGTAATGTAGGGAAGGGGGGGGGGGGGGGGGGGGTACGGAATTTCAGTGAACACTTCCTTCAAACTGCGAATGCTAACACCTTGTCGGCCACATCCCATAGAAGTGTCTAATCCAGCAGAAAGGTGTCTGATTCCTGCCTGGGATGTTCACGGTGTCAAGTTTAGGGTGGTTCTAATCCTCTAAGCCTCCCTTCGTCATGATATCACTTTGGGCACAGGTCTTGCCATTGCTGAACGCAGATTAAAACTGATTGCTCGGTGCCTTTGCTTTTATGCTGGGTCCTGACAACAACGTGGCGTTCACTCTGAGTGTCATCGCTTCCATGCTGCATGTCCTCTGTTTGTTGTGTACGTCCAAAAGCGTTGGCATGGAGGAGTATGATCTATGGGCTCCTCTATCAGGGAATTGTGAATGTTTTTTCCCAGATGGCTCTGAAAAGTTGACATTAGTTTTCTTACCTACATCTGTAGACTTCGTGTATCAACTTCTTTCTCAAACTTTTGCCAAGGCTCTTCGTGTTTGAAAGGTGCCGCAGTTGAAGTCTTCTTCTGTGTACGCCAGCACAACGTCGTAGTGTCTTGCGAGCAATGCGTGTCTTGACTACTTGTAAAAGATAAACAGTAAACAAGTAGGGTAACCTTTGCTCCCATAAGAAAACCTGACACAGAGTAACTTTTATACAGTAGCACAGCCTTTTAAACTTGAATAAAGTCAAACAAATACAAATAATCTAATAGTGGGGGGGGGGGGGGGGGGGGGGGGGGGGGGGGGGGGGGGGGGGGGGGGGGGGGGGGGGGGGGGGGGGGGGAACAAGCGCAGTCTAACAACTCAACTGTCTGACTTCGTAAAGATTTGGACTTGATGGAGATGGGTGGGGGGAAGTTTGAAGACGGAGAAACTGTGAACATGAAATTAAGAAAATATATTACAGATATGAAAACTCTTTACCAGCTGTATGACAGAAACATCGTAATCCCCTTTCGAAAACAAATCTATTTGTATCGCCTGCTCCGAGGCCTTGTATTGCCTGCTCCGAGGCCTTGTATTGCCTGCTCCGAGGCCTTGATTGCCTGCTCCGAGGCCTTTCGTCCGCTGGATCGGAACTCATCCGGGAGACACGGCTGGTTGTGTCTGTGCTCCTGGCGTCAAATAGAGACACACCCACAGTCCATAATACCGTGGAGTTCTTATCACCAAGGGTTCAAAAAAAGAATTCAACAGCACCCCAAAAGCAGCCAGCGAAGGGTAGTAAATGAAACCAAACGAAAATGTGGGGAGGAAAAGAGTTTGCTGAAAAACTAAAGATATTATGCTAACAGTATAAAATGTAGGGGACAATCTTTGAGCCTACACTTGAGGATCCACCCAAGGATGCAAGGGAGATCAAAAGACAAACACAAAGACGGACAGAAACAAATACAAATAACCTCTATTTAATCGAAACGAAATTCAAAATGAAATGAGGCAGGGAACTGTAAACATAAACAGTAAACATGTAGTAACTTTTGCTCCCATAAGAAAACCTAACACAGAGTAACTTTTATTCAAGACTGTCACAGCCTTCTAAACTTGAATAAAGTCAGACAAATACAAAGACGAACAATCTAACTGTGGTGTGTCTCTGTTTGACGCCAGGAGCACAGACTCAACCAGCCGTGCCTCCCTGATAAGTTCCGATCCAGCGGACGAAAGGCCTCGGAGCAGGCAATACAAATATATCTGCCTTCGAAAGGGATTTCGATGGTTCCCTCATGCAGCTAGTGAAGCGTTTTCATATCTGTAATATATTTTCTTAATTTCATGTTCCCAGTTTCTCCATCTTCAAGCTCCCCCCCCCCCCCCCCCCCCCCCTCCTCCCCCAGCCTCCCTTAAGTCCAAATCTTTACCAAGTCAGACAGTTGAGTTGGCCTGCGCTTGTTTTTCCCCCCACTATTAGATTCTTCGTCTTTGTATTTGTCTGACTTTTATTCAAGTTTAAAAGGCTGTGCCAGTCTTGAATAAAAGTTACTCTGTGTTAGGTTTTCTTATGGGAGCAAAAGTTACGCTACTAGTTTACTGTTTATTGTTTACAGTTCCCTGCCTCATTCCATTTTACATGTAAAAGGCCGGACTTTGAAATATGATACAACTTCTTTGTGCGTGCGTTTTTCCTCTTCGCTCCCGTTTCTTCGTTGATCACGTCTCGTCTCAGATTGTTCCAGTCAGCCTTGCTGTTTAAAGTGACGGTATGCTCGACTGGTTTCCTCTATGGCAGGGTAATGTTGAATGCTGTGGGTATTTTGCAGTGGTTGGACATTTCAAGACTATTCTCGACCCGTGACCTAAGTTGAAACATATTGGTAAGGAGCAAGTCCAGGATTCTGCTTTGTCGAATCTGTTACCATGTATTCAAAGCCGTGATCATGGACAATGCGGATGAGTTTGTTGTCCAGGTCTGTGAAGAAGGGTATGGACATCAGGGTCATTAAGGACCAGCAACAACCAGGTGAGGTCTCCTCCTGTCAGGAGGAGAGCCTTGGGGATCCCGGCTATCTGAGTCACAAGCAGTCCCCATTCTGAGAGGCTCTAACACTGGTCGACCAGTAGCATGAGAGAGCTCACACAACATCTTTCCCTCGAGTTTGATTTTCGCCCACACGATCTGACAATCAGTTGAAGGTTCAGGAACCTCCATGCTGTTGAAGGTGCACCTGACATTAGCGATTACATCGCCACCATCTTGCTGAACGGTTTTTTTTTTTTTTTTTTTTTTTTTTTTTTTTCAATGAACTTCAATGAACTCTAACTGTGACGGTCCAGGTAAGATTCAGTAGACGGGTAAAAAGCGCCACATGTCAGTCTGGGTGGGTTTGCGGGTTCGAATCTCCGCCGGGGTGTTTCAGAGCAGAGGAATATTTCTCTCACAGTTAACGTTGATTTTGGCCTCAATTTCCAAAGCGTCCGTGGAATGAGACTATCAACAGAGGTTCCGTGTGTGAACGCACGGATTACACATTCGTAACATTCCCATCACCGATCTTCGGAGAGGTCAGTTTAGCCGTTGACATGTAAAAACTCAGCACGCACCAAAAGAGTGAAAATATGAATGAAAAGCTGAGTGCCTGACACATTGAGTAAACGCGGGAAATGACTGAATGCCAGCAGGCAGTGTTCGGTTAGCTCTACCCAGGTAGGCAGCCCATTGAGTAAAGGAGAGCGTAGATGGTAAAGTGCATTGAGCTTGGTATCTAACCAAGAACAGACGCTACATAAGTTCTCTTAATATTAATGATGATGATGATGATGATGATGATGATGATGATGATGATGATGATGATGATGATGATGTATTCTGTCTAACGGGAAAGGGAATTCTTCCTTATTGATTGGAAGTTGATGTTATTTCAATCCTCTTGCCCTTTAATTTAGATTGTCAGGACCTAGGCAGGCACGCTTGCCTCCAACCTGACCGAAACCGGCGTGCCACAAGAGTTCGTGTCCCGTGTTATCACAGCCTGGAGGCAAGGACACAGTCCATAGAGTGGACGTCAAAGACTGTCCTGCTGCTGGAGTTGCCACAGATGGCGCAACACCCAGTGGACGCCAGGATCACCATTGTTGCAGAAGTTTCACGCCGATTACATTCTGGATCAGGGTCTCTGCGGTGCCAGGTAAGCACACATACCATGAGATGCTCGTCGGTCATGCTAGTGACCTGCTCTGAACTGCTCGTGAAACTACCGCCCACATGACTGGTACACACACACACACACACACACACACACACACACACACACACACACACACACACACACACACACACACACACACACACACACACACACCATGGGGGGGGGGGGGGGGGGGGGGGAGAGAGCGCCAAGCACTGACCGTAAACAAATACCCTGCTGAAGTCAGGACAAAGGGAGCATGCACAAAGTTTTCCTCAGTCCACAAAGCATGACACACGCCCTGACAAGTCCAAAGCAGAACTCACAAGCACAATCAGAACAAGTCACTGCGACCTAACAGGGGAAAAAAGTATTAGATTTATACAGAGGGTGAAGGATAGTTGTGGTTGCTTTCTTTGCTCTGTTTACGATATCTTTACGGCATGCAAAATTGAAACTAAGTTTTGTTCTGAAGCATATTCCTAGATATTTGTGCGCATTGACTATGACGACTCTTTCATTCCTATAAGTCGATCGAGACAGACAGAGACAGACAGACAGACAGAGGATTTCAGAGAGTCTGGTACTAAACGAGAGAACAACGTTGAACGGGTTCCATTCTACAAGAGCATAAATATTGAATGAGATTGAAGTTGTGATCACAACAACATTGTAAAGTTTAGACTGGACACGGGAAATAAGCACGCATACATATTTGAACATATCAGAATCTGTAACAAATTTCATGATTAGAGCAAGAATTCAAAACGATAAACAAAACACACAGAGGGAGAGAGAGAGAGAGAGAGCAGAGGAAGAGAGAAGATTCAGGGTGAATGGCATCATTTACGGCCTTATATTTAGTCCCTATGATGAGTTGGAGACGAAGAGAGACGAGGAGCGACCAAGAGCGAGAATGAGAACGGAAGGAAGATGACGAGAGAAGAGAGGTGGCAGAGAGAGGAGAGACCGACAGAGACCAGAGAAATGAGAGAGAAGAGAGAGATTGAGAGAGAGGAGAAATTCGGATGCCGGTGTTGATGTAATCATTTAAGGCCCATACCCATAGTCCCATTATGATGAGAGGCGAGAGGAGAGAGAGAGAGACGAGGAAGAGAGACGGAGCAGAGAGAGAGAGCAGACAGGAGAGCTGAAGAGAGAGAAAGATCAGGTGTGTGAGAGGGAGAGAGACGGAGAGAGGGACGAGAGATGATGGGAGAAGAGAGAGAAAGATTCAGAGAGAGAGAGCGAGACGATGGAGAGAAGATATCAAGGTGATTTATCAATTAAGGCCATAGTCCCTTGATGAGACGGAGAGCGAGAGACAGAGATGTTGGGGGACGCGACGCCAGCATTGAAGGAGAGAGAGAGAGAGAAGGAGAACTTGCGTACATGTTCAATGGAAGTCAAAAGTGCCCCGCCTGATTCGATTCCAATGACAAGTCACTGACCACTGCGAAAGATGAGTAGCCGTAGTGCAGTAATGAACTGTTGGTGGCGCGCCTCATGGTAGTAGAACAGTGCACATGAGGGTTGGTGAAGCTGAATCAGTTGCTCTTGTGTGCGAACTGGCGGTGATTTGCATAGGTACTGACTACTGGATGTGGCTTGCTCTGAGATGCACAGAATAGCGCGTAGAAATGAGAGAAATCTATTCTATTAATCTTTAGGTGGAAACGCTTTCACGTAGCCCTTCTTTGTAACCTAGTCCTAGCTTTTCATTATGCGTTAATTTGTGGTGTGAACGTTTGGGATAGGGCGCGTGGGCGTATACAATCGTGCATATTTCAGAAAGAAAATGAGGAGGAGGAGGGATAATGTGAGGGAAGATGAGTAACGACAAACGTGCTAGCTACACAAAAAAACAAAACAACAACAAACAACAGCACAATAACACAACAACAAGAAGGTGGTGATGATGATTTTGTTGATTAGACTGATGAGATGATGATTGAGCTGATGATGATGATGATAATGTATGATGATGATGATGATGGAAAACAATGGGTAATGTGGAGCGCATTCCAGGCATTCAAAGAACGTTTCAATACCAATGAATATAGGCTCGCACACCGCACGATTGACGTATTTCTTTACTACATACAAGGGTTTCAGTCGGGCAATGATCTTGGAAGTCGCAATCTGTTTCCGCCCCCTTCCCACAATAAACAAACAAAATCCCCAAATCTCCCAGTATATAGGGTGTGTCATGCATTTTCATTCACCCCCTCATTATACCTCCGTCCCCCAGGCTCCCTTCATCATAAAAATCAAAACGACACTCGCATATAACTTTCACGCAATTACCAACTGACTACCGGGCACACAACACCATCAGAACAAACACAACACACACAACTACACACAAGGCACACACACACACCACACAAACATTCCCTCACCACCAACACCACGCTTGCCAACCACCATCCACATCAAACACACAACGCCCTAAAACACAAACCCCCACACAACACCAACACACACACACACACACACACACAAACAACACAACACAAACACATCCGAGGCGAGAAGAGAGAGGAGGGAGCGAGAGAGGAGAGGGGGCGGGGGAGATGAGGAGAAGTGGCCTAATGGCCAGAAATAAGCAACGGAAGATTATCGTATATATATTGTTCATTGTCAACGGAGGCGAAGTTTTTACGTAAAGACCCCGAGATTACAAATGGGTTAAGATTACGTGGTTTCAACATATTAGTATTAGAAAACGGACGGCATGCATGGCTGGAGTGCGAGGTAATGGGTGGTAAGTTTTGGGAACAGGCAAGAGAGGCGAAAAAGACAAAGCGTACTAATACAACAAAGGAATACATCTGGTGGATCGAACATTACGGGACTGACAAGGCGCAAAGAGAGGATGCTGTGGGGTGCGTTGCGCGAGACAAGATTGCAGAAGGGTGGTGTTGTCTTAATGATGTGTTCTTTCGTTGAGAAAATTCTCTCTTTCTTTCTTTCGCCCGAATACGGCAGACTGATACACTGCGGACACTCACTGTATAGAAGGCAAGGATTGATCTTATCTACAACCAACAACAAGGAGAGTGGAAAGTTTTGGAGTTTGTATGACAACGTATTTAGATCCCGCCAATTAAGGCCCCACGCGAACTCCATCTTGGGGGAGTTGACCTAAATAATATAGTTCAACGTGACAGGCCATCCACCGGCCAAATGCCAATCTTATCTTCCGAAAGTTGGAGTAGGGCTTTCTAAAGTGTGGCAAAGAATGTTCATGCGTCGTTCACAGAACGCGAACCTGGCTCTTAGTCCATCGAAGTGCACTGTAAGAAAAAATGGAAGTCAGACAAACCATGTTAACTCGAGAGGAAAGTAACCCCGACCGATCGGCCCGGCGCGGATGTTAGATTCGAACCCACACAACCCCAGGATCATCCAATATTAAGAGTCTGGCACGCTCTACCTCACTGAGCTATTCTGGCCCCTTGTTGACGAGAAATGCTCGCAGGAGAGAGAGAGGAGAGGAGAGAAAGAGATCCGAGGAGGCGATTGGAGAGAGAGAGAGAGGGCGAGAGGGGAGTGGAGAGAGAGAGAGAGGAGGGAAAAGACAGAACGGTTTCACAAATTCCAACCATGTTAATTTTTTCGTAGCACTGCAATATATAAGATGCATTATTAACGTCCGCCCTCTCCCCCTACCTGCACTACTATCGAAACGGGGCGCCAAGATGGAAATAAGAACATTGCATCTCAGTTACTCAGTTGAATGAAACACTGCCCTCATTTACAGACATGAGCTGGTGACCTTCGACTCATTGAATTGACGCGACTACACCTAACATACATCACCTAAAGTACTAATTCTGTTCCGGGAGGGTTTTTTATTGTGAGGAAAGCGAAAAAAAACGCGAAGGTCAGCGGGAGATGACAGGTGTAGAGATATAGAGTAAGGAAGGGTTGTGTGGTGGGAGGGGGGGGGGGGCGGATACGCTGGAGCAGCAGCACCGGACACGGGGAACGGGTCAGGCAGTGCATCTCTGGAAGGGGCGAACCATACGCTGTTGACCACAATCACAGGTTTGATACGAACCACGCCCAACGCTGACCAAACTTTGGTGGTCAGACACGCTGACTGAAGATACATGCAGCAGAAGTTACTAGTCAGAGGTACTTTTCCACTGCCCCCCATTTTCATACCCCTGACCCCCCCCCCCCCCCCCCCCCCCCCCCCCCCTCCCCCCCCCCTAACCCCCCCACCCCCCTCCCCCCCCCCCCCCCACCCCCACCCACCCCCCCCCCCCCCGATCCGTCCGCCCCCACCCCACTACCTGACCCGGTGGCACACAAGTTTTCTACTGCTTGCACTTTTTCCCCTCCGTTTCTAATGGATCTAGCTTTCCTCACCTTTTCCTAAATGATCTTTCATTCATTTTTTGTAACTTTTTTCTTCTATTACTTCTCTACATTTTCTTTCATAGCCCCCCCACCCCCCACCCCCCCCCACCCCCCACCCCCCCCCAACACCCCTTTTCATAGTTTCTTAAAGTTGTTATTTCTTGTTACTTTTTTTTTTCCCGCCTTCGTTGAAATTTTTTTCCGTCATCCTTTAGTTTTTTCATAATCTCGTCTTACCTATTACTACCTTTTCTTATCGTTTTTGTTTGTTTGCGTTGTTGTCCCACGATTCCTCTCTCTCTCTCTCTCTCTCTCTCTCTCTCTCTCTCTCTCTCTCTCTCTCCTCTCTCTCTCTCTCTCTCTCTCTCTCTCTCTCTCTCTTGTAATCCTATCTTTAATTATTTTTCCTATCCTTGCTTACTTGAAACGTCAGGTAATTTTTTTTTCCAAAACTCTTTTAAATCATCTGTGTGTGTGTGTGTGTGTGTGTGTGTGTGTGTGTGTGTGTGGTGTGTGTGTGTGTGTGTGTGGTGTGTGTGTGTGTGTGTGTGTGTGTGGGGTGTGTGTGTGTGATGAGTGTGTGTGTGTGTGTGTGTGTGTGTGTGTGTGTGTGTGTGTGTGGGCTGTGGTGAGTGTGTGTGTGTGTGTGTGTGTGTGTGAGTGTGTGTGTGTGTGTGTGTGTGTGTGTGTGTGTGTGTGTGTGTGTGTGTCTGTCTGTCTGTCCAACAGTATGTGCCGAGTCGTGGAGTCAGATTGTGTGACCGTCCTTCTCCAGACGGCGCCATCGTCCATCCAGTGACAGTGGCCATGAACCAGCCAATACTGGTCATTCGGACAGGAACTCACTTCAGACATGGACGTCGAAAGGAAATCGGAGCTTAAAGGGCATGAAGGGTCACAGCAGGGGAGACAATTTATGTGATGATCGGTGAGGTTGAACATTAGGAAGGTCGTGCTCTGGAGTTGATTCTGGGCCGATGTTTCATATAGCAAGGCTGCAGCCTACACTTCTTTCACAATGTACCCCGTTCTGTCAGGCTCGAGTGATACAAAACCCTGCAGTGTCTGTCAGAAAAGCTGAGCAACAGTTTTTAGAAAACTAATCCATAGATTTTTTTTAAAAACTCGAATCTGTGTTTTCAGACTTTTCATTTGAACCCAAAACACACTTTTACCTGGGTAGAGCCGATCTGGGTGGAAAAAAAAAACAACTAAATTGAAACAGAAAATCCTCATTTAAGATGAAAGCCTTGGATGGGATGCAAAACCATGAGCTTCTGGTCTGCAAGCCCGCGATGTTAGGCCCAGTTGTAGGAAACTTGCCTGATTAATGTGAAAAACAGCGCTGTCAGACAGCAGACATAATGCGCAGTATGTAGTCCCCCACAGAACGCTACATTGATACGTAAAGTTGATCTATGGATGGTTTTCTTCGCCATGTTTCCACCGGTAGTCCATATGCCTGCCTGTCCCCATGCATAAGAGTCATGATTATCTGCTTTCATGAGTGATAATTATTTGTTGTCGTGAATTATGACTATAGTTTTCGTGTTAATCACATTCTCACCCTCATATCTGGCCGAAAACAAATGAAACGAGTTATTATGAAGTTACAATATTCGTCATATTTCTTGTTTATTTTCACGTATTATTACCGTTGTTTTCTAACTGAAATCATGACTGCCGTTGTTTTCTAAACGAATGTGACTGTTTTCATGGAGAAATGGTTATTAAGGACTTTTCAAACCAGTTGATTTTCCTCATAACAGGCGCCAAAAAGTGCCCATACACTGGTATTCTCATTTTTCCTCATCATGGTATGAAGACGCTAGAGAAAAAGAAGCAAGACCCCAACTTCTGCAAATACAAACTCTGATTTGATTTGATTCATATTAATATTTCAATGTCATGTGACCAGGAAAAAAAATGCATACCAACACTGAAGTTACGAGTCAATAAGGAAAATAAGTTCAAGCAGGTCGCTTCTTCCGTCAGTGGTACAATGTTTCAACGGAGGTTTGGGAGAGAGAAAAAAACAAGAAAGAAAAAAAAAAGAGAAAAGAAACAGAAGAAAAAAAGAGAGGGAGGTCGCAGGGGTGGGGGGTGGGAACTGACGACGGGTGTTGAACTTTATAAATATTGAAACCTTCACTGACGGCATGTATGGAACCATGGAATGTTGTCTACAGAACAGAGCCTTAAACACCCACAGCCCCCAAACAGGAGAAGACAGACGGGAGAATCTTCCCAAGAGAACGAGATCGCAACCTGTCTGACACGACACTGATACCATTAGAGCGACAACAGTAAAGACAGGCCGTGAACAGGTCAATTTTACGTTGGGCCGACGACCGGGACTCCAGCCCTGAATGCGAGTTTGGTGCTGCGCGGTGTGTAGATCCATCCCCGGTATCTGAAAAGAGATACACCGTCTATGGATCAGTGGTATTCTCATTAGCAAGGGGAGATAATCACAATCCAACGGTCGTTCACGGCACCCAGCGGGGCAGAAAAGAAAAATGGGGAGACAGCACACCATGAAGAAGCTAAAAAAGATACTCGGGAGAGCGCAGGCCCTGCAAGGTCAAGTGGATCCTGGATCCACACCTTGATCCAGATCCGAAAAAAATGTTTGGTAAAGGATAAATTTGTTTGTTTGTTTGTTTGTTTTTTAGTGCTGGAGAAAAAAAAAACCGAACGAGTGAGTGAATGTAGTTTTTTCCACCAAGGAGGCAGTAGTTGGTAACAACGGAAAAAGTTATTCCCCGTGCATTTTTTTTTTCTTCTGATAGGATAAGGTCGACGTTCTTATCACCAATAAGTTTTCCTATTTTTTTGAGAAAATATAACATTATAGACAGCTATCTATCCGTAAACAGTAATTTCTATATTGCCTCTCCACCCCCACCCCCTCCTGTCTCCAAAATTTGTGATGATCTGCACGGAACTTGAATGCACGGTTTTCAACAGGATCTACATAAAATTTTATTCAGGTCGTCTCCAGGAGGTGTTGCAGATTTCCACCAAATTTCGTAGAGACCCATGCTCTCTGTTCTTTACGCGCTTACCAGTATTACACACAGCCTCCTTTGAGGCTTACCAGTATTACACACAGCCGTCTTTGAGACTTACCAGTATTACACACAGCCGTCTTTGAGACTTACCAGTATTACACACAGCTTCCTTTGAGGCTTACCAGTATTACACACAGCCTTCTTTGAGACTTACCAGCATTACACACAGCCTTCTTTGAGACTTACCAGTATTACACACAGCCTTCTTTGAGACTTACTAGTATTACACACAACCTTCTTTGAGACTTATCAGTATTACACACAGCCTTCTTTGAGACTTACCAGTATTACACACAGCCTCCTTTGAGACTTACAGTATTACACACAGCCTCCTTTGAGACTTACCAGTATTACAAACAGCCTCCTTTGAGACTTACCAGTGTTACACACAGCCTTCTTTGAGACTTAGCAGTGTTACACACAGCCTCCTTTGAGACTTATCAGTGTTACACACACAGCCTTCTATGAGACTTACCAGTATTACACACAGCCTTCTTTGAGACTTATCAGTATTACACACAGCCTCCTTTGAGACTTACCCAGTATTACACACAGCCTCCTTTGAGACACAGCCTCCTTTGAGACTTACCAGTATTACACACAGCCTCCTTTGAGACTTATCAGTATTACACACAGCCTTCTTTGAGACTTTTTCTGGCGAGGTCATTCTTTTGCTCTTGCCCCTCCCACGCTTTGCCCGTTCCGACTAAAAAGAAAAAAGAAAAAAAACTTCTAATCCTTTTCCATCAGAAAGCGCTAAAACGAAATAGGAATAGGCCTACTAATCAAATTGCAACTGATGTATTGGAAGAGATAGAGTGATCTGACTGTGGGCTACACCTGATGTATTGAAAGGGCTAGTCAGAGTGATCCGACTGTGGGCTACACGTGATGTATTGAAAGAGCTAGTCAGAGTGATCTGACTGTGGGCTACACCTGATGTATTGAAAGGGCTAGTCAGAGTACCTGACTGTGGGCTACCCCTGAATTATTGAAAGGGCTAGTCAGAGTGACCTGACTGTGGGCTACACCTGATGTATTGAAAGGGCTAGTCAGAGTACCTGACTGTGGGCTACCCCTGATGTATTGGAAGGGCTAGTCAGAGTGACCTGACTGTGGGCTACACCTGATGTATTGAAAGGGCTAGTCAGAGTACCTGACTGTGGGCTACCCCTGATGTATTGGAAGGGCTAGTCAGAGTGATCTGACTGTGGGCTACACCTGATGTATTGAAAGAGCTAGTCAGAGTGACCTGACTGTGGGCTACCCCTGATGTATTGGAAGGGCTAGTCAGAGTGATCTGACTGTGGGCTACACCTGATGTATTGAAAGAGCTAGTCAGAGTGACCTGACTGTGGGCTACAGCTGATGTATTGAAAGAGCTAGTCAGAGTGACCTGACTGTGGGCTACAGCTGAAGTATTGAAAGAGCTAGTCAGAGTGACGTGACTGTGGGCCACACCTGATGTATTGAAAGAGCTAGTCAGAGTGACCTGACTGTGGGCTACACGTAATGTATTGAAACAGCTAGTCAGAGTGACCTGACTGTGGGCTACACGTGATGTATTGAAACAGCTAGTCAGAGTGATCTGACCGTGGACTCGCTGAAAGCATCCCCCCCCCCCCCCTCCCCATCCCCCCAGGGCAAGGGACAGCACGTGAGCTTACTTCTGACACCATCGTGTGAATTGAACACCAAAGGCACGACGCGTTTGTGGAGGGAGACAGGGGGGGGAGGGGAGGGAGGGGGGGGGGGCTGAGGTGAGGGGGGGGGCGGGGGGGGGGGGGGGGGGGGGGGGAGGAGTACGTGTGATCAATCAGTTGGAAATCACCACTGATCTCCTTGACTTCAAACCCGGGCTTCTGTCACAGGGGGGGAGTGGGAGAGGGGAAGGACGGGGAGAGGGTTGGGGGGGACATCTTTGTATGGTGTTATTAACGTCTTACCGACGTTAGGTTCCTACGGGCATGTTGAACGACCAGAAGTGAGAACGGGAGGCCATTGTTTTGTCTTACTAAAAGCAGTAGCAGTTGTAATAATATTGTTATTGCTGTTTGTTTTTCTTGTTGTTATCATCATTATCATTATCATCATTGTCATCGCAAAAACACTGAATGTACTGGGCCTCTCCAGGACTGTCATAATTCCAAGGAGACCTGTCTTTCAATAAACAAGGAACAACTTTTTTGGCACATGTCTTATACTTTAATTCGATAACATGATGACATTTGGAACCTCAAGGCTGACTTCACGAGGCCGTGCTAAGAGCGGCAGACATTCCTGTCCATTCGTTCGTCGCCCCGAAGCAAAAAAAAAAATTCTTGAAATCAGTTATAAAGATTACAATGCCACAAAATGCATGCAAAAGGGACATACAGACAGACAGACTCTCAACTGGCCGTGTCCACTCTGGTCAGTGTGTACGGTTTTACTACAGTTTACGGGGGTCAGATGAAAACCAACACAAACGGCACTATGTCAGGCCTGTACATTCATCAGGAGAAAAAAAAAATACAGAGCAGATGGGATCCTTGGGGTGGGACTCATATAAGGGGGAGACCTTTCGTGATGGTGCAGGTAGGTTAGTTAATGGATATTCAAGTTTTACGTCCAGTCCTACCAAATATGATATGGCCAACCATCCTAGGAGAACGGGGATTTATCTCACATCAAACGGAACTCGCCAGAATGCCAGCACGTTTAGATGAGCACTTTTTTTTTTTTTTTTTTTTTTTTCGTTTTTCTCCACGTATGCAGGCTGATACTCGTGCTGACACTCCCTGTATAGACAGACAAGGATTAATAATCCCATCTACCCAACAAAGGGAGTGGAGTTTTGTGTGTATGACAGTTTTTTATCCTCCCGTTAAGGCAGCCATACTCCAGCTTCGGGAAAGGTGCATGCTTTGTGTAACGTGTCATCCATACCAACGGCCAAACTGGCCTTCTCTTCCGAAAGTTGGTGATGGGATTTTACGTGTGTGCAAGATGTTATGCGCCCTTTCACACACGAAACCTCAGTTTGTAGTCTCATTCAAAGGACTGTATGGGAAATGGAGTCAGAACCAATGTTAACTCCGAGGAGAAAATCCCCTTGTACCGAAACGGCCCGGCGGAGATTCGAACCCGCAACCCCAGGATCACCGAGATTACGAGTCCGGCGCTTTACCACTGAGCTATTCCGGACCCCATGGGCACTGAAAATAGCCACGTTAATGTCGTAGGCCCAGCGAGAACCGAACTCACAACACTTAACTCAAGAGAATTCAGCGAGAATTCAGTACTCAATCGCTGACCCCCACCTGCAGCAGAATTTCCAAAGCCTGTTATAGGGTCTTTTCATCCCCCCCCCCCCCCCCCCCCCCCCCCCCCCCCCCCTGGCACTGCTTCCCCCCTTTATAAATCCCTTGGCTTCCCCATCGAATATTTTGATCGATTTATTATCCAGCGCCAAAAACAGTCTGTCTGAAACAGATTCACGTTGTTACTTGGAACAACACGTCATGTTACTCACTCATGCATTATACACGGTCGTTGTACTGGAACAACACGTCATGCATTATACACGGTCTTCGGAACAACACGTCATGCATTATACACGGTCTTCGTAAATGGAACAACACGTCATGCATTATACACGGTCGTTTTATGTCACAACACGTCATGCATTATACACGGTCGTGTACATGGAACAACACGTCATGCTTATTATCACATGGTCCGTGTTGTAACACGTCCTGCTCCAGTGAACCGGACCGTCATTCACTATCGGACGGTCGTTTGTCATGGAACATGTTTCATATCATAACGTTCAACCGTCGTCGCCAAATGGACTACACGGTCCGAATGTTCCACACTGTCCGCCTGTTCAATGGTTTTATCATAGATTCCTTACCTGACTATATTCACAGTGTCCGTATTTTCTGTTTTGTTTCAGATCATAATGATCCGTTCGTTGACTAGTACACTATATCCACACTGTCCCTCTGTTCCTTTTGTTTCAAATCATAACCCATTCCTTTAGCTAGGACCCCCCCCCACACTGTCCGCCTGTTCATGTGTTTTCAAATCATAACGATCCTTAGCTGACACATGGAACAACACGTCCGCATTATCACGGTCGTTGTACATGGAACAACACGTCATCCATTATACAACTGTAAGCTGACATTCGTTTGTTACCTGTTCACAACACGTCATGCATTCATACACGGTCGTTGTACAAGGAACAACACGTCCGCATTATACACGGTCGTTGTCAGGTCACAACGGTCCTTTCATGACTCTATCCACACTGTCCGCCTGTTCAAAATGGTCATAACGAAGAAAAACTGGTCTGACGTTTATATCCACACGGTCCGCCTGTTCTAATGTCTTTCAAATCATAACGGTCCTTTACCTGACTATATTCACAGTGTCCGCCTGTTCTGTTTTGTTTCAGATCATAATGATTCGTTCGTTGACTAGGACACTATATTCACACTGTCCGTCTGTTCTCTTTGTTTCAAATCATAACGATCCATTAGCTGACTAGGACACTATATCCACACTGTCCGCCTGTTCAATGTGTTTTCAGGTCATAACGATCCTTTAGCTGACTATATCCACACTGTCCGCCTGTTCAATGTGTTTCAGGTCATAACGGTCCTTTAGCTGACTATATCCACACTGTCCGCCTGTTCAATGTGTTTTTCAGGTCATAACGGTCCTTTAGCTGACTATATCCACACTGTCCGCCTGTTCAATGTGTTTCAGGTCATAACGATCCTTTAGCTGACTATATCCACACTGTCCGCCTGTTCAATGTGTTTCAGGTCATAACGGTCCTTTAGCTGACTATATCCACACTGTCCGCCTGTTCAGTGTGTTTCAGGTCATAACGGTCCTTTAGCTGACTCTATCCACACTGTCCGCCTGTTCAGTGTGTTTCAGGTCATAACGATCCATTAGCAGACTGTATCGACACTGTCCGCCTGTTCAATGTGTTTCAGGTCATAACGGTCCTTAGCTGACTATATCCACACTGTCCGCCTGTTCAATGTGTTTCAGGTCATAACGATCCTTTAGCTGACTCTATCCACACTGTCCGCCTGTTCAATGTGTTTCAGGTCATAACGGTCCTTTAGCTGACTCTATCCACACTGTCCGCCTGTTCAATGTGTTTCAGGTCATAACGGTCCTGTAGCTGACTCTATCCACACTGTCCGCCTGTTCAGTGTTGTTTCAGGTCATAACGATCCTGTAGCTGACTCTATCCACACTGTCCGCCTGTTCAGTGTGTTTCAGGTCATAACGGTCCCTTTAGCTGACTCTATCCACACTGTCCGCCTGTTCAGTGTGTTTCAGGTCATAACGATCCTTTAGCTGACTCTATCCACACTGTCCGCCTGTTCAGTGTGTTTTCAGGTCATAACGGTCCTTTAGCTGACTCTATCCACACTGTCCGCCTGTTCAGTGTGTTTCAGGTCATAACGGTCCTTTAGCTGACTCTATCCACACTGTCCGCCTGTTTCAGTGTGTTTCAGGTCATAACGGTCCTTTAGCTGACTCTATCCACACTGTCCGCCTGTTCAGTGTGTTTCAGGTCATAACGGTCCTTTAGCTGACTCTATCCACACTGTCCGCCTGTTCAGTGTGTTTCAGGTCATAACGATCCTTTAGCTGACTCTATCCACACTGTCCGCCTGTTCAGTGTGTTTCAGGTCATAACGGTCCCTTAGCTGACTATATCCACACTGTCCCCTGGTTCTGTTCAGTGTGTTTCAGGTCATAACGATCCTTTAGCTGACTATATCCACACTGTCCGCCTGTTCAATGTGTTTCAGGTCATAACGATCCTTTAGCTGACTAGGACACGCGGGAGAAAGGAGGCCTCCGCCAAGGTAGAACGGATCCTAGATCCATCCTTTAGATCAGGTACTGGGAAAAAAAAAAAAAAAAAAAAACCCAAAGTTCGTTGTTGTGTTGTTGTGTTGTTGTTGTTGTTGTTGTTGTTGTTGATGATGATGATGATGATGATGATGATGATGATGATGATGGTTAAGATGATGATGTTTTGTTGTTATCGTTGTTGTTGTTGTTGTTTGTTTTTTGCTAGGGAAAGAAATAGTAAATACGGACCGAGTTACTTTCCATGTACTTCTGTTTCTCAAAAATACAAAATGCCGACATTTCTGTCACTAGAACGTTTAATCATCCATTGCAATGTATTACAACAAAGATAGTAATCAAGTTGTAACTAGTATCTTCAGGCTGTTCATATTCGGTGACATTTTTTTTCATAATAATTCGGCTGAACAGATCCTGAATCCGCCTTAGGATCCGGATCAGTACCAAAAATTCACGAGTTCGTCAATGGACCTCTGTCCATCTTTCTGTAAGTTTGCTTGTAAATGGGTTCATCCTTCTTGTATAAGCCTGCTGACGGACAAACATACAAACAAACGCGGTTGAAAAAGCCTAGCACCCCTAGCGGAAGTGATTAAAACGAATCATCATCATCATCAGCAGCAGCAGCAGCAACAGCAGATGTAGTGAAAGTTGTGGCAGTGGTGGTCTGTGATGGTGGTGGTGATGGTGGTGGTGATGACAGATTGTAAGTGGTGATAGTGGAAATAGACGTCGCAGCAGCGGAAGCAGCAGTAGTAGTTATGATAGCAGCAGCCGTCGTTGTTGTTCTTTTACTGAATGAAATGAAACCGCTGTACTAGGTGATCTGTATCTTATTCTATTCATCCCTGTTATACAGGGTAACATACTGTCTAATGGGTAAAGGGAGACTATTAATATAACATACATTTATTTGCGTTTTTTTTTTTTTCTGAAATTGTGTAAAATTATAGTGATGATTGCAAACGAGAAGTAAACACACGTGAGCACGCCCGCAAGTGAGAGAGAAAGAGACACGGAGAGAGAGAGAGAGAGAGAGAGAGAGAGAGAGAGAGAGAGAGAGAGAGAGAGAGAGAGAGAGAGAGACAGACAGACAGACAGACAGACAGACAGCAGGCAGGCAGAGACAGAGAGAGAGGGACAGAAAGAGAGAGACAGAGAGAGAAAGACAGACAAAGACATGACTGCAAGAAAACAAGCTAACGCATGTAAACATGCGTGCGAGCACGCGTGCGAGAGAGAGAGAGAGAGAGAGAGAGAGAGAGAGAGAGAGAGAGAGAGAGAGAGAGAGAGAGAGAGAGAGAGAGAGAGAGAGAGAGAGGAAGGGATGGAGAGAGACAGCCAGAGAAAGAGATAGAGGGATGCACACACACACACACACACACACACACACACACACACACACACACACACACACACACACACACACGCACACGCACGCACGTACACGCACGCACGCACGCACGCATGCACGCACGCATGCACCCACGCGCGCGCGCGCGCACACACACACACACACACACACACACACACACACACACACACACACACACCCGCGTTGATAACCATAACAAAGTTTATAAGTAAAATCACAATGGCATGGCTGTAGGCAAACTTGAAGGCATTTTTATGCCACTACAGCGCTAGTGAAAACAGAAAGCGATTCAAATGATGCCGACAGCTTATTGCTGAAGTCATAACTAAATCAAATGAATTTTTCGTTCACAGCGTAGCTGATAGAAATGCAAGACTTAAGATTAATTCTTTTTTTTTAACATGCAAAGGCTATTTAAGTTCAGATCTGCCTCGCATCACAAAAAAAAAATCAAGAGCAAAAACATGTTAGACGGCACCACCGGTAAAATTCTTCCTTTTTTTTTTTTTTTTTTCAAAAGTAAGTATGGATTTACTACTACCTTCACAATTTCCAAACTCTTTAGACAGAATGTATTCTGCAGGGTTCCCTTTTCCGTGTGGTGTGTTCACAGTAAGATGAATTCTTGGCAACTTCAAACCCGTCATGTTCCAAACCGAAAGTGAACTGAGGAATAATTAACCATGCTGTGTCTATTTGAAGATGAATTCTTGGGAACTTCCAGTCTGATTCATGTTCCAAACATCTTTATTGACAACGAAGTGATGAATGATTTGCCACATCGTGTCCGTTTGTTCTTGTATCTAACATTGTAAACCACTTGTCTTTGCGCATGTAGTTGTTAACGTATTTCTGTTTAACGGTTTTACATGTCTTACTTTCTGTTTAAACAGTTTTAACATGTAGTTCTGTTTAACACAGTTTTAACATGTACTTTTAACAGTTTAACATGTACTTTAACAAGTAGTTTCTGTTTAACAGTTTTAACATGTAGTTCTGTTTAACAGTTTTAACATGTAGTTCTGTTTAACAGTGTAAACATGTACTTCTGTTTAACAGTTTTAACATGTATTTCTGTTTAACAGTTTTAACATGTACTTCTGTTTAACAGTTTTAACATGTATTTCTGTTTAACAGTGTAAACGTGCTTTCAGCTCTGACACGGACTCCGTGATCAGCTGAGCCCTAAACGAGACTCGTGCTTTATTTGATAACTTGTCGCAAATGTATTTTTCATGAATCGTTTTGGTATTGCTTTCTCATTGAACCATTCATCCACACTGTAGTACCATCATCCTACTGTACAATATTCGCTATTTTTTCACAGCGTGGCAAACCACATAAAACGTTCACTATCTGTTTCAAAAGGAAATATGTCTGTTCTTTTCACTTCGTTTGATGTCAGGAGGTAAAACCACGACAGGCCCGTGACGGTTCAGACTTGCACTGCGTTCACAACAAAAGGGAAAAAAAGATCTTCAAGACAAAGTTAGCTTCGTCACCAAATGTCTATCATTTAATCACTTTGACTGGAGTTAGTGATAATAATGTAAATAGCGCGACGCCAGATTAACACTTTGTCAAAGATACATTACAATATTTTATTTGTACACATTGTAAGAAAGTACAGCAGGGTGGTGGTGACGACGACCAAAAAAAAAAAAAAGAAAAAGAAAAAGGAAAATACAGAAAGAAAAAAAGAAAGAAGAAAAACAAAAGCCCGAAATGTAGCTCCTATTCACAGCATACGGTTACGGTCGTAGCATGGCAAGCAGGTTCAGACATTCCGCGCAGACCTGCTCCTTCAACTGAAAGAGATGCACAGAGTTGTAACTCTTTCAGCAACACGGTGGACCGGAAACAGAAGATGGTTCTGACCGAGGCGACGATGACCACATTCACTGGGCCGAGAGGCTGATACACATTACAGACCACATTAAAATAATAATAATAATAATCACGTGGTACTGACTTGTAGCAGCGTCTCTAAACACACACCTTCTAAGCTGAGACGTTCAAAACCCAACACAAAACCCATCCGAGCTAACAGATCAGACCTAACGTCAGATCTTACCATGACTAGGTTTTGAGCTTTAGACTACATGTGTATGTAATATAGTTTCTGAACTTTAAACTACATGTGTATGTTATGTGGTTTGTGAGTTTTAAACTACATGTGTATGTAATATACTTTCTGAACTTTAAACTACATGTGTATGTTATGTGTTTGTGAGTTTTAAACTACATGTGTATATAGTATAGTTTTTGAGCTTTAAACTACCCGTGTATGTTATACGGTTTTTTGAGTTTTAAAGTACATGTGTATGTGATAAGTACATGTGTAGGTTATATGTTTTTGACCTTCAAACTACATGTGTATGTAATATGGTTTTTTGAGCTTTAAACTATATGTGTATATAATATGGTCTTTGAGCTTTAAACTACATGTGTATATAATATGGTTTTTGAGCTTTAAACTACATGTGTATGTAATACAGTCTTTGAGCTTTAAACTTCATGTGTATGTAATATGGTTTGGGGGGGGCCATATACAGGCTATCAACGCAAGAGTCGGCGAAGCGTCCACAAACAATAGGAACAATGTTACATGATTTGTCTTTGTCGTGAATCACTCAGTCTGGTATCACTGTCATGCCATTTGTCCCATGACGCTCTTCACGGACTTTCACAGTGCGATGCTTTCAGACATGCATTAGATGACAGTTATGATTACAACAGCGCCATTTGCCCTGCAGAACTCTTCTAAAGGCACTTTCACAGTGAATGTTTTCAGACAATCTAGCACAGATGACATGACAACAGCGCCATTGCCCTGCTAGAACTCTTCTAAAGGACTAGCACTTGCGATGCTTTCAGACAGTGAAGATGTTAGATTACAGACAATCTTTGCCCTACAGATGACATGACACTTTCACAGCCATGCTTGCCCATTTATTAGATGACAGAATGACAACAGCGCCATCTAAAGGACTCTTTCAAGGACTTTCACAGTGCAATGCGTACAGACATTTATTAGATGACAGTTGGATGACACCAGCGCCATTTGCCATATGGAACTCCTCTAAAGGACTTTGACAGTGCAATGCTTACAGACATGAATCAGATAACCGTTAGATGACACCAGCGCCATTTGCCCCATGGAGTGTGCCTGCACGGCGGTCACGGTGACACGCTGGTCAGGCAGTCGGCGTGGAGTCCACCATGTCCTTCTTCTCCTGGCTCTGGCTGATCTGGGTCAGACGGATGGCGTCCTCAGAACTGTCCGCTGTGGGGCTGGCCTCGCCCTGTCTGGAACAAAAAGCACCGCTTCAGCAGCCACACGAACCTCCGCCGGAACCGGTAGGCACTGAGGAAGTAGATGACGAAGTTGACGGCGTGGTTGGTGTCGGAGAGAGCATGGTGATGACCTGGTAGAGGAGGTAGGCCTTGGCGCTGTCGTCCAGCACCGTCAGGTCAAAGGTTTCCTCCAGGAAGAGGTGGTACAGACAGGCGGGCAGCGTCAGCAGCAGAAAGACCAGCCCCGCCCCCAGCAACATGAGGCTGATGGAACGCTCCGCGCTTCCGTCATCGCCGGAATGGGTCCGAGTCAGCGCCGTGCTCGTCCTCTCTCTCGTCCGACGGTGTCGCTGGAGGCCGACGATGATGAGCGTGGTGAAGACGACTATCGACAGAAAAGGGACGAAGAAGTAGAGACAGAGGAGGAGAGGAAGAAGTCGTAAAAATTCCGCTTGAAATCCCGCATGGCTTCGTTGTAAAGACAGCGCTTGCCCCGTCTGTCTGCCCCGGTGTAGAAGAACGGGGTTGGGGAAGAAGCAGAGGGCCATGGCGATGGTGAGTAAGACGATGCTGAGGTACACTCTCTCTTGCTGAAGCACGCAGCTTTCTTGAGGGGGAAGAAGACGGTGAAGAAGCGCTCGAAGCAGATGAGGGCCAGCACCCAGTTGGCGTAGCAGCTGAAGAAGGACGGCGTCAGGTAGAAGATGCAGGCAGCGTCGGTCAGCTTGCCGTGCGTGGCGATCTGATGGTACAGCAGCTTGACCACAAGCGCCACGCTGTCTGCAGCAGCCAGCAGTGCCACGTACAGGGTGGCCGTAGTGGCCTGCATGGACAGCACCGTGACCAGACAGGCCAGGTTGCCGGGCAACCCCACCGCCACCAGCACCCAGATGTAGGTGTTCCGTATGGCGTTGGCGTGCGTGACCTCCTGAGGAAGGGGCCGGGGGGTCCAGACAGCGCAGTGGTGGTGGTGTCATTCATGGCGGATTGTCGTCTCCTTCACCCACTTCAAGTCTTTGCCTGAACAGAAAAAAAAGAACTTATGAAGAGAGCTAACCGGAGCTGCAACCAAAGCGGCATCATTATAGTTAGCGCAACTTGGTTGAGAAAAAAGGGAGGGGGGGGGGGGGGGGGGGTAAGGAGCTCAATGATCAGATGAAAAGCCAAAATACGAATAAACGCACAAAACAGAATGCAAAGTAATGCTTAAACAATACACAACACAAAACAGGTGGATGATGAAATTTTCCAGAGCTTTTTTTTTTTTTTTTCTTCAGACTCGCAAAGGCAGACACAGAAAGAAAAGACAGACCCGAAGGCGCGGATGCGACCCAGGCAAGTACTACTGTCCTCAGCTGCAGAACAAACCAGCTGGGAGCAATCCTGCACCACCCTTGGAAACCTGCGCTGTGTTCACATACGGTGCAGGCACGCACACAGGGTATCCCAATAAGACGTCAAGGGACATAACTGCTCCCTGGCAGGTGCCCTTGTGTAATGGCTACTGGATGTGACACGACAGAGCCTCCACGGGAGTGTTCCCATGGATGTATCAGCCCATCTTTCATGACTGCAGAGCCCATCTTTCATGATTGCAGAGAGCCCATCGGTGGAAAAAAAAAAAAGACATATATAGTGCAGAAACATATCCTTTCCAGATCGCAGCCAGCACGAAAATAAAAACAAATTATCAAATTAATCACATGAACATCAACTGCAAGCTGAAAACATCACGAAGCTTCCGTTTGTATGACTCAGTATCTCTTTTCCTATAAAGACCCGGTGATGATATCAGTGTCGTTTCTCTACGAACTAAGTTGTATATGTTCCATAGCATCATCTTCATCCTCCTCATTCTCATCGATCAGCATAAAAAAGTCTCAAATTCTGTGGCCCTTCATGCCCTATATTCATGGTGACCTCCGTTTCGAAATCATGTCTACGTCTGTGGCCTTGGTTTGAATCCGTCGGAGTCACTGGTATCGGCACATTCATGGGACTGTCGTTGGATGGACGACGTGGTGGCGCCCTCCGGAGGGAGAGCTCACTCACGCCGGCTTCGCGACTAAGCAATTATTGTCGTCAGTAGGGGGCTTAGTAGTAGGTGTGTCCTGCGTATGTTGGATCAGAACCGGCGCCACTGAAACACCACCGAAGTGACTCGGCAGCAGTGCAGTGTCTCCTCTGGCGGGTTTGCCTCATGACGACTTGACATTGACTGCTTCCTGTGGATTGCCGGTGCCGGGGCTGCGGCAGACCGGGCCAGGCAGTGGCTGTGGACGGGTGTCAGACTGAGCAGCGCGGGTGCACTGCCACTGAGGTAGCACAGAACATGGGACAGTTAAAAAAAAAAAAAAGGGGGGGGGAAACAACACTATCGATAGTCTAATTTTGACCTTGATGTCCGAGGTTTGATGACGTCTGCTGCTGTCGACTCTTCACACAAAGTTCCACAGCGTTTAAACTGTGCGCCTTCAGACCAACCAAGTCTTCACCCAAAGTTCCACATAGTGTTAAACTGTGTGCCTTCAGATCAACAAAGTCTTCACCCAAAGTTCCACATAGTGTTAAACTGTGTGCCTTCAGACCAACGAAGTCTATGCTGACATGGTTTAGGGTCAGGGGAGAAGGTGGAAAGCTGGCTGGAACGAATGAGGGGGGGGGGGGGGGGGGGAGAGAGAGAAAGGACGGTTGTGGGAAGTTGCACCACATGCCCATTTTTATCCGCTGTGGAGCGATTTTGACCGTGGAGTAAATACGTAACAACGCACCGCATTGATTCATTTCTTGTTTTCTTACAGAGCTGGACTTCACGTGAATCTGGCGAGGCCAAGTGCATCATCTTTGTAGCTAAACAGTGATGTCTGATGAGCAAATGGATTGACAGTTACAGCTCGATTTGCAAGATTTACGATGGTTGGATGCTGACACAGATTTAACATGTGTATTCCGAAGATATATGCTTGTGTGTGTGTGTTGTGGTGTGTGTGTGTGTGTGTGTGTGTGTGTGTGTGTGTGTGTGTGTGTGTGTGTGTGTGTGTGTGTGTGTGTGTGTGTGTGTGTGTGACAGACAGACAGACAGGGGCGCTACAAAAACACTATATATGGCCAGCACTTTTTCTGCTGGATATATTTGGCTTTTTTTTTCCCTTTACTTTTGTTTTTCTCTTTCAGTATCCCTCATCGCTAACGTCTCTTGGTGAATAGCACTTGTTACTGAAAGAGGTTCAAAGTATAATCTATAAGTTTTTCAAGCATGACGTATCGAGTAGCCTACACGATGTTCCCACTATGGTGTGCAAAAATCACTAAGAAAAAAAAAAAAGCTTTGTCCGTTCTTGGAGAGCCACTGGACTGTGATGAGACTGGCCTTGAACTACAGGTGGGGTGACTGTTAGTGACTGTGGATGAGGTCATTGGTGTCGCCTGGGGCTTTGAGGACACGGATCACTTCGGACACGACACAACTCGGCTGCCGCGAATGGTTCTGATCACGACAGGAAGCAGAACGAACTCCGCTATGTGGACAGCGAGGGGCTGAACGTTTGCCTCTGCTGTCTCTTCGAGGTCAAAACTAAATCTTCGTTTTGATGGAAGATGTCTTTTGATGGAAGGTGTCTTCGTCTGCCTTAAGTGGTCCCTCCTGTGCCGTCTGCCCTGTGTTTCTTTCAATCCGCCCCCACACTCTAGACGGCTTTTTTCAGTTGTTTTTCTTCATAGAACACAGAACTCCATATAGTACTGCCAACGTTAAGGCTTTATGCAACATTATTGACTTACAACTCCCTGACTTTACTCCCCCTCCCCTACCCCCCCTCCTTCTTCACGGTTTTTTTATTTGATAGCTAAAATTTCAGACAGCGAAAGTAGTCTTGGCCAGGATGTTTTTCATAATGACGACAGAACTCATTTTGTTGAAATGCTTTCAACAACTATGCTATTTAATTTGTCACACACACACACACACACA
>JADBJO010000227.1:405000-407500 GCA_016801955.1 Conus betulinus | reverse complement strand
TTGTCAGTGGGAAAAACAACTCCTTGCAGTAAAAGACTCCAGTCAAACACGCCAAGAGAATCAGACGCACAGCACAAGGAAATGAAGTGAATTCTCAGTTGCCCTCTGTTCTGATTCTGCATGACTCGGTGATGGCCAACATAGATGGTAAACGTCTGGGGCGTTCGTATGGGTTCCAGACCACAAATCAGAAAGTAAGCACAAACAGAAGAATGTCAGAAAGTGTTAGCTAAATATAATGCCTGTGACCATTTTGATGCTGTTGTGCTACATGTCGGAATCAGTGAGCTGAAGGAGAAAGAAGCTATACGCTGTAGTGACTCTATGTTTTTCTGTGTTGGTCATATTCAGTCTAAATGGCCAAAGACCCCCGTAGTTGTTAGTAAAGTGGCACCACTCGTTGATCCTGAGCTGAAAGTGAAGAGAGAGTTATTCAATGCCCACACATTCTCTCAGCTACATGGTCATAAGAATATATCCTTGCATGCCATGAAAACCTCAAGGCTGACATAAGCAAGTACATGAAGGACAAGGTCCATCCTTCCGTCAGAGGAACAAGTGTACTGGCTGGGAATCTGGGGCGACATCTGCATGCACTGCTGTGGAGGAAGCCAACGCGCAGAGGCCATCGACGTCCCAACTACTCACGAACAGGTCCTGAAAACACTTTTACCTGACAAGCAGATCAAACGCCAGAAGGACTTTCGAACTGTATTCAAGTCCAGATGCAGTTACTCAGGACAGTATCATCGTCAAGAGCCTACTCGCATCTATCCAGGCCAGAGACATGTTGCTGAACAAGGCTTCAGGAACTACGTACCTCGACAATGGCATTACAGCCCTGGAGAACACGCTTTGCAGAATTACTGGTATCACCCAGGGGTCGGTGTTTATTCAAGATGGTGACTCTCAACTTTCTTTGTGACATTTGTTGGACATTGCTGACAACTTGCCAAGAGTATACCCCATTAGCAAGACAGTCGCCATACATACTTAAGTTCTCTTCACCTTCAGTTAGTATTGATTTTTTTCCCCAATTATTATTAATATTGTTATCATTTTATCATCTATATTAATATCTTACAATTCATCGTGAAAGAGCTACTTTCAAAATGAAAGGTCAGTCAAACATTGTCATTATGCAGTGGAACTGTAGATCATTGTCAACGAATCTACACTTCCTTGTACAGCATCTCTCTACTCATGAATATCATATCTTAGTATTGCAGTCTCTCAGTTTAAATGGAGATAAGCTACCTAAACTGTATAACTTTTATTTCCACCCGTATATCAAACAGAAGATGAAAAAAGGGGAAGATAAATACGGCTATATATATTCGAGAAAAAAACTTGACTATAGAGAAATATTGCCCCCCTTTTCAAAGAAATACCAGATATACATGCCTGTGCAGCGAAAGTAAAGTTCAATGAGTCGTTAACAATAAACATTGTTTCAACCTACTTACCAAAAGGTCCCAAACGACCAAAATACGGAATGGTTACGTTCCTTACATAATCAAAACGAAAATGGTTTAATCGCAGGCGACTTCAACGCCCACTCCCCTTTTTGGGATAAAGATTGCAAAATGACTGTTCAACCGTTTCGTAGAAAATATAGTTGATTCATCAATGTATTTGTTAAACGACGGAAGTGTTACAAGAATCCCTGATGTGTCACACCACAGGGCAAGCAACAGCAATTGACCTTTCCTTCATAACCCCTGCCATTGCCCCAGTTGTGAGTGGATGACAATCGAAGATTCGCTTGGTAGTGACCATTTACCAGTTATTATTACTTTAAAAGATAAACTGATATTACAAGATTCAACCAAAGACAAAATTCCAAAATATAATTATAATAAAGCCGACTGGACCAAATTCGAAAACACATTATTAGCATGTGACATTGAAGAACTTTTTTCAAAAGATGTTAATATATCATACACTAAATTTATTGAAAGAGTTTTGTATGCTGCCGATATCTCGATTCCTAAGTGTAATCCAGTGAAATCAAGTAAGCATTCAGGTAATGTGTGGTGGAATACATTTTGTGAAGCTGCCAAACGAGCGAAAAAATCAGTATTTTAAAAGTTATCTGAGAGATAAATCAAATATAGAAAAACACATCGAAATGAAACGAGCAAAAAACCGGTGCAACAGAATTATGGAAGAAGCAAAAACGCTACACTGGTCCACTTTTTGTAAATCGGATGTTTCGGATCATAAAGATCTGCAGAAAACCTGGAAAAAAGTAAAAGAAATGAAAACTGGAATAATTCTACCTCAGTATCCTATTAAACTGGAAAACAATGAGTTTCCTTCGACATACGATAAGGCCGAAGCTTTTGCAGAAATGTTTGCAAAACATGGTAACATGGAAAGTCTGACTGAAAAAGAGAGAGCCTACAGACACAGTGTGGAAGTTAGTGAAAAGAATGACAGAAGAGTTGAGAACAGTTGTGGAAGCAATCATTATTTGAATGCTCCCATTACAATTGCG
>JADBJO010000227.1:375000-390000 GCA_016801955.1 Conus betulinus | reverse complement strand
ACGTTCGACATGACGTCAGCACTGGAACGGAAGTCATTCAGTTGGCTTGCAACTTGTGCACGTTTGTTTTCAGAAGATAGTAGTACTAGTAACGTTTCAGACGATATAGTCGCTTGACACACGTTCCTTCGCCTGTGGCGCTTTCTGTCGTTCTCTCTAGGCCCGGCAAAGAAGCCCAGGTGATCTGGGATCTTGGTGTGTGCCGGTCTGCAGGAAGTTTAGAGGATAAAATGAATGGCAGTGGGATGGGCCGATAATGAGGAAATGAACAGAATAAAATGAATTGCGTTGAGCTGTGCCAGTCTAGAGGAAGTTTACGGAATGAAAAGAACCACGTTGCCAGATTCTCTCTCTCTCTCTCTCTCTCTCTCTCTCTCTCTCTCTCTCTCTCACACACACACACACACACACACACACACACACACACACACACACACACACACACACACACATCGTTTCTTCAGTTTAAGGTTTTATCACACAGCACGTGTCCGTCCCCCAAAGAGGTTAAATATAAGGAAGAAAGACTGAGAGACACTCAGCGGAGATGAAAAGATTGTGCAGTGGGTAACACACACACACACACACACACACACACACACACACACACACACACACACACACACACACACACACACGATGAAGTGAAAAAGAACTGACTTAACGTTAATCCGACTACCCAGCTTAAGGACGCAAACCCATCGCACTCGGACTATCCCCGCACAAATGGAATCTGCGTACCTTTGTAGGATACTGCCTTCTGGATTGCAAGCTGTATTGTTCATTCAATGGTGTTTCCTTCCTTTCCTTAATCGGCTACAATCATAATCATTATATAATGAACAAGATAAGCATGCCTCTGTAATTGAGTTTTTACGTCCAAAATAAGCCTTCGTGGAACCGACTGGGAAACTTACATTCATATTTTGCTTGACATGTTTTCTGCTAAAATGTACACAGACATTCCATTTCTTCATCTCTGTCCTGTCTGTTCGGTCCGTCTCCCTTTCTGCCCTGCAACGTCTGTTTCTGGCAGCCGAAGCGGCTCTTGCTGATGGGTGCCAAAAGATGTGAACCAGTTTGCACTTGCCTAGGATTCTTTCTCTGGGTGGAAAGCAGAGATCCGGAAGAAAACGTTCATTAATTAAAGCAGCTTCAAAATGCACTGGGCTACGCCCAGAATAATCATCAACTTCGCGTGTGTGTGTGTGTGTGTGTGTGTGTGTGTGTGTGTGTGTGTGTGTGTGTGTGTGTGTGTGTGAGCGTGCGTGCGTGCGTGCGTGTGTGTGTGTGTGTGTGTGTGTGTGTGTGTGTGTGTGTGTGTGTGTGTGTGTGTGTGTGTGCGTGCGTGCGTGCGTGCGTGCGTGCGTGCGTGTGTGTGTGTGTGTGTGTGTGTGTGTGTGTGTGTGTGTGTGTGTGTGTGTGTGTGTGTGAGAGAGAGAGAGAGAGAGAGAGAGAGAGAGAGAGAGAGAGAGAGAGAGAGAGAGAGAGAGTATTTTTTTTTTTTTCCTTTTTTTTTTAAAAGATGTTGACAGTTTTTTCATGCTTTCCTAATTGTCAGTACAACTGACAGCGCGCTCGTGTTACAGTGGGAGTTGGAGGAGATGGTGTGATTTTAACACCATTAACAGATTGACAAGGCAATCTTTCGGCATTAGCACATGCAGGTCAATAGCTGTTCTTTTTCATGCCTCACTGTCCGTGCCCTCTACAGCCAGCCACACCCATCACCCCCATGCTTGAGTGGAGGTACGTTTGGATGTTGTGGCACATTTGATGTTGGCATGCGTTTTCAGTATTGACGATGGTGGTTCTTGCTTATTCACTCTTCAGTTTAACAAGTCTAGATGTTGACTATAAACACCTCGGGCATTGATTTGAAAAGACACATGAATGTTCTTGATCATAATTATAGATATAATATTCTTTCTCTTTTTAACACCAGAGAACATGTTGAACATTAATCGTGCTCCCATGATAGATTAATCATCGCTGGCGTTATGATTCAAGGAAGCAATGGGGATGCATTTAATGGTGACAGATTTACCTGTCTCAACATTATCGAGACTTTTTTGTGAAAAAAAAATAAATTAAAAGAAACGAGCAAGAAGAAAAAAAAAAAAATCGCATGTGTGTACATCGTCATGTTGATTAGGGATGTCTGTAAGGAACTGGCTGTGGCAGGTGCTCAGTGCAGTTGAAAGAAGAGTGTTTGGTTGGTTTGCTTTCGCCAGAGCCGAGAGAAATGGAGGCACACTAATTGTTTTAATGGTTCATTAAATGCACGTCATGGGATCTCAGTGAGGTTGCCTTATTGCCTGGGCAGGGCATCACTCGCCGCCTTGGGCAAGTGGTGAATGCTGCGAACTTCGTTCTGAGCAAGATCGATGTTTTTCAAACATTTGGAAAGGGATGAGAGTTCTGTGTGATTTTGCCCGTATCTGATAATCACAGCAATAGTCGGAAATTTTGCTTCGATAAACAGCCATATTAAGTCACTTTTTGTAACACCGACATCATTCTGTTTCGTGCCACGTGACTGGCTGAGTCAGAAGGCATTGGCCAATCAGAATGGAGCACACAGACTGTCTAGTTTTGACCATTTGCTGACAAAATAGAGACGACAATAAATTGTTTTCCTGTTTTTTGTATCACTTGGTATTTCGTAGAATTCAAAGTTTTTGCCGATTGACAGATGGGAGGGGGGGGGGGGTTGCCCTGAGGCGGGTCAGACTGGGGCAGGTTGGTAAACATGACCTAGCCTGCACACCTATCTAATTTTATGTCTTTCACAAAGTTCTGATTGTTGCTAATCTAGAGAAAAGGAGAAAAAAAAAAAAGGAAAGAAAAGAAAGAAAGAAAGACCAAGATGTACGCAACACAGACTGCATGGAGATAGTTCAACTGTCAGGGGAGAGAAACTGGAATTTTAGACTGTCTAATGAGGGGAGGTAATGCAGCGTATGGATGCATGTACGTACATAATCATGTTTGCATGTGTTTTTCAGGAACATCTATGTCCCAAATATTTAAGACATTTTCCTTCATCGTATGATTGTGTCATTCGTACTGTACAGAATGGTTTAATATTTTCGGGAGAAAAGTTTACTTACCTTTGAGTTTCAGCGCTTAGAACATTTCATAAAAAAAATACGCATGCTTGGAATGAAAATAGCATTTAGTTGATGTCGGTTTTGTTTGGTTTTGTTTTGTTTTCTTTTCTTTCATAATAAAAGATGATTGCCATTTTGTGTCCTTTGCTGTTGTGCGTCGCCATGGTAATGAATGTCTGGAGAACGAGCATTAACATCTACAGCCCTGCAAAAGCTGGAGATCACAAACTATCTTCAATGGGCAACGCTAAAGGGTACCTCTCTCTCTCCCTCTCTCTCTCTCTCTCTCTCTCTCTCTCCACACACACACACACACACACACACACACACACACACACACACACACACGCCAAAAGACTGTGATTATGTAGGTTCACTTTGTGTACATACGCGAGCCAAAAATTGAATTCATACATACCAGGCCAATCTGACATGTTTTACACAAAAAAACTTGTGATAATTAAAAACTAATGAAACAAAAAGTAAGAGGGAACACGGTTGTCTTACCGCATGCCATTCCAACCTGATGGGCTTTTTGCCAATATGGGATACTACACAAAACGTCAGGAAGAACGGGGGAACAGGATTTAAAACGAAAACGGTGGACTAACTCACTAGGTACATGCCAGTTCAGCCCTTTTCACACAGGATGATACTAAGATGGTAAGAGGCGGGGGGG
Source organism: Conus betulinus (assembly GCA_016801955.1). Classification (NCBI taxonomy): domain Eukaryota; kingdom Metazoa; phylum Mollusca; class Gastropoda; order Neogastropoda; family Conidae; genus Conus; species Conus betulinus. The sequence goes on along the minus strand of JADBJO010000227.1, from coordinate 386,208 downwards.
GGGGGGGGGGGGGGGGGGGGACAGTAGTGCGGGGAAGTAGGCGGGAAATGAGAGTAAGAAAGCAAAATGGAGTGGTATGACGGATGTGGTAGGATAAGTCCCAAAGCATGTAAGTTCATTTGTTGGCGTACGTACATTGTTTTCATCTACAGACTGAATACTATGCATAGCTACAGTATTATTATTGTTCTTAAAAGACAAAGCTCAGAAACTGACAGGCCCAAAGACCATCTGACTATAGGTCTGTCGAATTCATCTCATGTTGCTGAAAGCCAGCCCAGAAAACATCTGACTATAGGTCTGTCGAATTCATCTCATGTTGCTAAAGCCAGACCAGAGACCATCTGACTATAGGTCTGTCGAATTCGTCCCATGTTGCTGAAAGCCAGCCCAGAGACCATCTGACTATAGGTCTGTCGAATTCGTCCCATGTTGCTGAAAGCCAACCCAGAGACCATCTGACTATAGGTCTGTCGAATTCGTCCCATGTTGCTGAAAGCCAAGTCTGACGGCAGATCAGTCTCTGTGTTCAAAGTCAACCTCCACTCTGTCTACAGACCAGCGTAAACTGCTTGGAGTAGACGGTTGTATGCTATAGTCAGTTTTAAAAAAGAAAAAAACGCGCAAGCAAGCAAGCGCACACACACACGCACGCACACACACACACACACACACACACATACACACACACATACACGCGCGCGCGCGCGCGCGCGCGCGCACTTTTCATTTCTGGGCCTCTCTTGCACATATCAACTAGCTCGATCATTACCCCAACTACCACAATGCAATGGAATCCAACAGATGGTGACATCAGTTCCCTTACATATCAAAACATGAATGAGATGGCATATTTCATTTACAAGAAAGTTGTTCGAAACGGTATTTGGAAATTTTACGGTTTATAGAACAGACATTGAATCCACACAAGTAACTATTTGAAATATTGATTGTGGCAAGTCAATTAAATGTGACAACGCCATAATAACAGCTATCATTTCGGCGACAAATATTGATCTGCCTCTAGCGATGGAATATATCTCTTCTCTTGTGATGGTATAACAAAAGCAGAACCTGACTGATTATTAGACAATACTGAACCATCTGGGTAAACTGAACCATCTGTGTAAACTTTAAAATGTTCAGGATATTTCTCTGTATATATGCATCTTTACAGAATAAGATGAAATATTTGGTTGGTCGGTTTTGCTCACATCAGTGTGATCAAGATCAAAATGTGCCCTGTTTCTTTCCCAAGCTGGAGGAGAACTCAAGGCCACCTTCGCTAATGTCTCAGAACTGACTGTTGACTCTAAAGATTTTCTGCACAAACACCAATCGTAAAGTATGACACAGTAATGAATATATCCTTTTCTTTATGGGAAGTCAATCAATTATTAAAACAAATCCTCTGGTGTCGATTCAGAAAACACTACAAAAATATGTTGCGTTGGTGTGGCTGATATGAAACTCATTTAATTAATTATGAACATGTAAACAGCATTCCTCATTTACAAGTAAAAAACTATGTACCAGTACAGAAATTTCATTTCAATATTTTATAAATGACAACTTGATGCCTTAAAACTAAAAATATACAAACGAAGCAAAATGTATTTGTGGAGAAACGAAGAATAACCAGCAAGCATCTGCTGTTTGACTGAAACTGATGTTTCCTCGCTCTATCATCTTTTCTGATATCACATTTTTGTGTGCGTGTGAAAATATGTGAAACAAAAACTACTACTACTACTACTACTACTACTATCATCATCACCACTACCATCACAGCTGCTGCTGCTACTACGACTACAACGTTTACAACACACACACACACACACACACACACACACACACACACACACACACACACACACACACACACACACACACACACACACACGCACACACACACGCACGCACACACACACACACACACACACACACACACACACACACACACACACACACACGCACGCACGCACGCACGCACACATACACACACGCACGCATGCACGCAAACACACACGCACACACACACACACACACACACACACACACACACACACACACACACACACACACACACACACACACACACAAACACACGCACGCACGCACGCAAGCACGCACGCACGCACGCGCGCACACACACACACACACACACACACACACACACACACACACACACACACACACATACACACACACACACAGAGGGGGTGGGGTACGCATGATGCGACGGACCAAAGATAGCACTCTGTGGGCGTAGGGCTTACTGTCTGTGGTCGGATCTACTGATTCTTCTCATCTGTTCGCCAGGTATTTTTCCCACAACACTGGAACATAGCATCTGTTCACCAAGTATTTCCCACAACACTGGAACATAGCATCTGTTCACCAGGTATTTCCCACAACACTGGAACATAGCATCTGTTCGCCAGGTATTTCCCACAACACTGGAACATAGCCGGGGGGAAAAAAAGAACCGAAAGCCGAAACCGAGTACAACTGCCATTTATTAGCATACAATCAGTATCAACAAACGTGCAGGTTGTTGAAGAAATAAGTGGGCATGAGTAAAGTGTGATTACATTATTCGCTTCTTCGCCTTTCCCCGGCTCTTGTATTTGTTTATTATTCCTTCGCTTGCTTGTCTCGCTTTATTACCATCACGCTGTAAACGACCTAGCATAGGATAAAACCGAAAAAAAAAGAAGAAGAAACTCTCTTTCACATAAAACAGAATCACCTTAACATGCAGTCTTTTGGAACGGTGCCACAGATGGGTCCCAGACTTCCAGGCGAGCCAGAGGCCCTGCCTCCAGAAGCCACGGTCAGGGACCAAGCTGCTGAGCTCTCTCAGCACTGAGCTTCGGCAACAGATGACTACCTTTTAGCGTTTTCAGCGAGGCTGATGTATAGGTCTCCCATATCTGTATCCTGCTGACGTGTTTATCTCGCCGCCGCCTGTGTGTATTTAGGGACGTATGATTATGTGCAAACTCTGAGGGAGGCAGGGAGAGAGAGAGAGAGAGAGGGGGGGGGGGGGGTGCTGGGTTTGGCTGGCTTTTCGTTCGTTTGTTAATTCGTCTGTTCGTTTGTATCTTTATTCATTATAAGAGCAGCGAAATGGTGTGCATCACTGACCAGTTCAAAATCGCCCCGAAATAAATCTCAGGACAGACTTTTACTCCTGGGCCTACCCCTCCGTTGATTAAACGGCTGTGGCTACGGTTACCACTACCACTGCTGCTATTACCATTTACAGTCACCGTTCTTCTTATCAGCCACAAATAAAAAGAAAGGCTGACTATTTGTGAGAGAGAGAGAGAGAGAGAGAGAGAGAGAGAGAGAGAGAGAGAGAGAGAGACAGACAGACAGACAGACAGACAGACAGACAGACAGACAGACAGACACCATGCGCGCGCGTGCATACACACACACACACACACACACACACACACACACACACACACACACACACACACACTCACTCACACACAACACTCACACACACACACACACACACACACACACACACACACACACACACACACACAACGCACGCACGCACGCACGCACGCACACACACTCAGACAACGGCAATAAGCACAGCGCCACACAAACGTTAACTGCCACATTCAGCTCAAGCAGTCCGCCAGATGGCCACAAACACTGGCAGAATCAGACGAAGCCAGAGAAATGAAATTTATCCTTAAAAAAAAAAAAAAAAAAAAAAACCCTTTATTCGCAGTAGTAGATCCAATGGTTCCTCTTCACCCGTGAATAAACCCCTCCACCTTGCCAAGAAGCTCCAGAACGTTCGGAGCAGACAGAGCCCCGGGTCTAGAGAGTGGAACTGACATTCGGTGCATCTGACCTCATTTCTTCCGGGTGGACACCTTCAGGACCGCCTCTGTTGGCATTAACATCAAACAGCCAGCCAGCTGAAAGCCCTTTCGGGTCGAGTACACAGTCTCTGGGAAAGATCATGCCGTTCATGATGATGATGGGGGTTGGTTGGGGGAGGGGGGGGGGGGGCAGGAGGTGGTCGCTACAAACAAACCAACGGCACCAGTATGTCTATCAATCCATCACATGTTAAACACGAAGACACCCGGCATTTGTATACAACCATTCCCAGAATAGAAGTTAGCCTAGTCAGGTAACAAGAGGAAGACGAACAAGAAGACCATATCGAAATTACCGAAAAAGAAAGAAGACGAAAACAAAATAATGAAAATAAGAACAAGACCGAATTACTGCCGAAGAAGAAGAAGAAGAAGAAGAAGAAGAAGAAGAAGAAGAAAGACGAGAGCAAGAACAAACAAAAATAAGAACAAGACAGAATGTGGAGACTAGACGGAACTGCAAGGCGTTCAGTCAGCGCTGCAATTTCCTATGGTGCACTGACCACACATAGCGTTCAGCCTGTTCTTTCTATGGTGCACTGACCACACATAGCGTTCAGCCTGTTCTTTCTATGGTGCACTGACCACACATAGCGTTCAGCCTGTTCTTTCTATGGTGCACTGACCACACGAAGCGTTCAGCCTGTTCTTTCTATGGTGCACTGACCACACGAAGAGATCAGCCTGTTCTTTCTATGGTGCACTGACCACACGAAGCGTTCAGCCTGTTCTTTCTATGGTGCACTGACCACACGAAGCGTTCAGCCTGTTCTTTCTATGGTGCACTGACCACATGAAGCGTTCAGCCTGTTCTTTCTATGGTGCACTGACCACACGAAGAGTTCAGCCTGTTCTTTCTATGGTGCACAGACCACACGAAGAGTTCAGCCTGTTCTTTCTATGGTGTACTGACCGCACATAACGTTCAGCCTGTTCTTTCTATGGTGTACTGACCGCACATAACGTTCAGCCTGCATTTTAAGTTGTCTCATATATACACTGTGCGTGTGTCATTAAGGTTATCTTTCTCTTCCCATAAGCCAGGCTTCGTAGTCAATTCTATTTCTGTATGAAAAAGTAGCTGTAGGTATGAAGAGTAAGCTTTAGTACAGAAACAACTAGACAAAGGCACGAAAAAGTAGACAACAACAAGAACAGAAGGTAAAGGAGGGGAAAATAGAAGAAAGCAAATAAAGGTAGAGAAAAGTAGGTAAAGGTAGGGGAAAATAGGGAAAAGTAAATAAAGGTAAGGAAAAGCAGGTAAATGTAGGGAAAAATAGGGAAAAGTAAATAAGGATAGAGAAAATTAGGTAAAGGTAAGGAAAAATAGGGAAAAGTATATAAAGGTAAGGTAAATAGGGAAAAGTAAATAAAGGTAGGGAAAAGTACGTATGGGTATGGAAAAATAGGGAAAAGTAAGTAAAGGTAGAGAAAAGAAGGAAAAGGTAGGGAAAAATAGGGAAACGTAAGTAAAGGTAAGGAAAAGTAGGTAAAGGTAGGGGAAAAGTAGGGGAAAAAATAAATAAAGGTAAGGAAAAGTAGGTTAAGGTAAGGAAAATTAGGTTAAGGTAAAGAAAAGTGGGTTAAGGTGAGGGAAAGTAGGTTAAGGTGAGGGAAAGTAGGTAAAGGTAAGGAAAAGTAGGCTAAGGTAAGAAAAAGTAGGTGTAGGTATGAAAAGTAAGCTAAAGTACAGAAACAGCTTGACAAAGGCGTGAAAAAGTAGACAACGACAAGAACAAGAAGGTAAAGGTAGGGAAAATAGGGAAAAGTAAATAAAATGAGATACAAGTCGGTAAAGGTAGGGAAAAGTCGGTAAAGGTAGAGAAAAGTCGGTAAAGGTAGAGAAAAGTCGGTAAAGGTAGAGAAAAATCGGTAAAGGTAGAGAAAAGTCGGTAAAGGTAGATAAAAGTCGGTAAAGGTAGGGAAAAGTCGGTAAAGGTAGGGAAAAGTCGGTAAAGGTAGATAAAAGTCGGTAAAGGTAGAGAAAAGTCGGTAAAAGTAGAGAAAAGTTGGTCAAGGTAGAGAACAGTCGGTAAAGGTAGGGAACAGTCGGTAAAGGTAGAGAACAGTCGGTAAAGGTAGAGAACAGTCGGTAAAGGTAGAGAACAGTCGGTAAAGGTAGGGAAAATAGGGAAAAAGTCACTAAAGGTGAGGAAAAGTAGATAAAGGTGGGGAAAAATAGGGAAAAGAAAAGTAAATAAAGGATGAAAAAAAATAGGTAAAGGTATGGAAAAAACAGGATAAAAGGAAAAGTAGGTAAGGTAAGGAACAGTAGGTTAAGGTAAGGAACACTAGGTTAAGGTAGGTTAAGGAAGGAACACTAGGTTAAGATAAGGAAAAGTAGGTTAGGGGAAGGAAAAGTAGGATGAGGCAAGGAAAAGTAGGCAAAGGTAGGGAAAGTAGGATAAGTTAAGAAAAAGAAGGTAAAGGTAAGGAAAAGAAGGTAAAGGTAAGGAAAAGAAGGTAAAGGTAGGGAAAAGTAGGTAAAAGTAAGCAAAAGTAAGTAAAGGTAAACAAAAGTAGGTAAAGGTAAGCAAAAGTAGTTAAGGTAAGGAAAAGTAGATTAAGGTAAGGAAAAGTAGGTTAAGGTAAACAAAAGTAGGTAAAGGTAAGGAAAAGTAGGTAAAGGTAAGGAAAAGTAGGTTAAGGTAAGCAAAAATAGGTGAAGGTAAGCTAAAGTAGGTTAAGGTAAAGGAAAGTAGGTTAAGGTAAGGAAAAGTAGGTTAAGGTCGGTAAAAGTAAGGAAAAGAAGGTAAAGGTAAGCAAAAGTAAGTAAAGGTAAACAAAAGTAGGTAAAGGTAAGCAGAAGTAGGTTAAGGTAAGGAAAAGTAGATTAAGGTAAGGAAAAGTATGTTACGGTAAACAAAAGTAGGTAAAGGTAAGAAAAGTAGGTTAAGGTAAGGAAAAGTAGGTTAAGGTAAGCAAAATAGGTGAAGGTAAGCTAAAGTAGGTTAAGGTAAAGGAAAGTAGGTTAAGGTAAGGAAAAGTAGGTTAAGGTCGGTAAACGTAAGTAAAAAAAAGGTAAGGAAAAGTAGGTTAAGGTCGGTAAACGTAAGTAAAAAAAGGGAAGGAAAAGTAGGTTAAGGTCGGTAAACGTAAGTAAAGGTAAGCAAAAATAGGTTAAGGTAAGGAAAAGTAGGTTAAGTAAAGAAAAGTAGTTAAGGTAGGGAAAAGTAAGTAAAGGTAGGGCAAAAGAGACAAAGGTAGGGACAAGTAGACAGAGGTGGAGCAAATCAGGCATTGACAGATCGAGACAGGGACAGGAGGCACACGGTGGGGGTAAAGTAGCTGAGGGAGGAACAAGAAGGCAACTGAAAGCACAAGTCAGACAGTCGTGTTGGCTGAATGCATACACTCTATGCTTTCTTTTTTAAAATACAAACAGACGATGCTTTGAACTGGGTGTCTACCAACTCGTCATGCGGAGGGGCGGGGGCGGGAGAAGGAGATGGAGGGAAGAGAATACTGAGTTCTCCTCCTGACAATCAGAGGATGCTATGATTTTGATGCAAGAGTAAAAAGAAAAAAAGGAAGAAAGAAAAAAACAAACAAAATGGCAGATGATAATTCAGAAAATTTTCTGCTTTAGCTTTTAGCCATATAAGACAATTATTACTCCTAGTTTATGTCGAAGATGACGCAGCTTTGAAACAGAAAGAAGCTGACTTAGACTGCAGATTGTAAAAATAAATTTTGTCTTTTTTTATCTGTCTCGTTTATGCGTGGGGATATTATTATCATACATTTTGAGCTACGCAGTTCTGTTAACTTCCTTCTAATTGGGTGGGAGGAGTTGACCTCGGTGTTGACCTGTTGACGGGCTAGGCCGGAAGTTTAACGACAAGCGTTATAAAGCGGAGGAAGCCGAGTGTGAGAAGAGTGTGGCCTCATCTTCATGAGTCAGTGGAAATCACTCACCGACGCCCCAGCCGCAGGAAGTCAGTATGGCGGCGCATCACGTTTGCCACAACTTCGGTTGCCACCCATTATGATCACGATTCCCATAATCGCTTGTCGCATAATAACTTGTTTGTTTTGCACAGGTGACATAGTTTCGGTATCACAATCACGCTCCCCATAATGAAAACGCACATCTCTATCAGCATAAAACTGTCTAACGATGCAGTGTCAAACCGATGAGGATGTGTTTCAGGGACAGGGTGTGGTCAGATTAGAAACAGACTTCATGCAACAAGTGTGCAAGCTAGGAGGCTCAATGGGCCCAGTCGCAAAGGTTACAAAATTGCGCGAATGTGGCGCCCCGAAATAATATCAATGTTCATGAATAAAAGACATAGAGGTTGAAAGAAACTAACTAACAAAAACAGACGAAGTTTAAACAATCAAGTTTCCAATTTAGCTTCTTTGTTTTTCATTTAAGATACACTTCATTTTCAATACAAACAAGGTGTTCGTCGCCTTAAAGGATGGAAGGTCAAACAGGACCTGTTGTTACATTCTGTTCAGCCATTACTCCCCCCACACACACACACACACACACACACACACACACACACCCCCCCCCCACCCCATGCACCGAAAGTAGCAACTTCACCCGAAAGGCTACAGAGAAACTACAACGTTCTCACTCTCTAGGCCATGCATCCGTGAGTTTCACTACGGCTCAGTAGTTAATTGCTCAGCATTGTATTACTTGGTCAATCAGTGGGCGATTGCATCTCTTAGGAGATCCTAGTAAAAGTTGTTCTGCACAATTTTTAGCCACTGACAATGCTTCGGTTATTGAACAGCAGAGCTGACCACTCAGACTATTCCATATCTTTTTGATCTCCCTTGCATTCTTAAATGGATCCTCAAGCATAGGCTCAAAGATTGTCCCCTACATTTTATACTGTTTGCATAATGTTTTTAGTTTTTTTTTTTAGCAACTTTTTTTCCTCTCCACACTTTCGTTTTGTTTTATTATTACCTTTCTCTGGCTGCTTTGGGCGTGATGTTGGATTCTTTTTTTTTTTAACCCTTGGTGGTGAGAACACCACAGAATTACGGACTGTAGTGTGTCTCTATATTGATGCCAAGAGAACAGACACAATCAGCCGTGTCTCCCTGATGAATCCGATTCAGCGGACGAAAGGCCTAGGAGCAGTTGATACGTATAGATCTGCCTTCGAGAGGGATTGCAATAGCTACCTCATGCAGTTAGTGAAGGGTTTTCATACTTGTAATACACATTTTCTTCAACCCCGTTCATTATTTTTTTTTTTTTCAAATTTTGCCTAGTCATTACTATAATTATGGAAAAATTGTTAACTTGCACTTGTTTTTTCCCCATTATTTAATTGCTCAGCATAACATCGAAATGAGCCAGATTTTAACCAGCTTTCTTTGGTCGACAACTTTATCTTTTAATTTCTTGGCCGATGCTGGTTTGACACTCAAAATCTCACACTGATCACTTCCGGCTTTTTCTCTTGAACGTTTCATCGTTTCGTTTTCTTGATCGAGATGATTAACGGTAATGTATTCTCGGGCGAATTATCCAACGGGTGTCATGTTCTGGGGGCAAACGGCGCTCCGGTCTGTAATGATTAGATCGGCCCTCGATCTCTTGCAGGAGGGAAATGGTTTAGGTGAAACGTGATTAGGGAAAACAATGCAGAGCAACCCAGTGTGTTACACCGCGCTGCAGCGGCTACCAGAGTTACGAAGCTTTCACCGCTACTACTGCAACCCAGTGTGTTACACCGCGCTGCTGCGGCTACCAGGGTTACGAAGCTGTCACCGCTACTACTGCAACCCTGTGTGTTACACCGCGCTGCTGCGGCTACCAGGGTTACGAAGCTGTCACCCGTCTGCTTTACTGCGCTACTGTCACTGCTTTAGCTGGTGGTGACTGCTGCTACTACTGTCGCTGCTACTACTGCTTTAGCTGGTGGTGACTGCTGCTACTACTGGTGACTGCTACTACTGCTACTACTGCTTTAGCTGGTGGTGACTGCTGCTACTGCTGTTACTGTCGCTGCTACTACTGCTTTAGCTGGTGGTGACTGCTGCTACTACTGTCTCTGCTACTACTGCTTTAGCTGGTGGTGACTGCTGCTACTGCTATTACTGTCGCTGCTACTACTGCTTTAGCTGGTGGTGACTGCTGCTACTATTACTGTCACTGCTACTACTGCTTTAGCTAGTGGTGCCTACTGCTGCTGCTGCTGCTCTTACTGTCGCTGCTACTACTGCTTTAGCTAGTGGTGACTACTGCTGCTGCTATTACTGTCACTGTTACAACTGCTTTAGCTAGTGGTGACTACTGCTGCTGCTACTACTACTGTCACCGCTACTACTGCTTTAAGCTAGTGGTGACTACTGCTGCTGATGCTGCCATTACTGTCACTGCTACTACTGCTTTTATCTAGTGGTGACTACTGCTGCTGCTGCTATTACTGTCGCTGCTACTACTGTTTTAGCTAGTGGTGACTACTGCTGCTGCTGCTATTACTGTCGCTGCTACTACTGCTGTAACTACTGGTGATTGCTGCTGCTGCTGCTGCTATTTACTGTCGCTGCTACTACTGCTTTAGCTAGTGGTGACTACTGCTGCTGTTACTATTGTCACCGCTACTACTGCTCTAGCTAGTGGTGACTGCTGCTGTCACTGCTGTTACTACTACCATCACTGCTACTCTTGCTTCAGCTGCTGTTACTACTACCATCACTGCTACTCTTGCTTTCAGCTGCTGTTACTTCTACCATCACTGCTACTCTTGCTGCAGCTGCTGTTTCTACTATTATCACTGCTACTCTTGCTGTTTCTTTATCACTGCTGCTGTTACTACTACCATCACTGCTACCATCACTGCTACTCTTGCTGCAGCTGCTGTTACGACTAATACCGATGCTACTGGTGCTGCTACTATTTCTTCTGTAACTGGCACTAATACTGCTGCTACTGTTCTAACGCTCCCAGTGCTGCTGCCACTAGTGCCGTTGCTCTTGCTGGTCCTGATGCAACTGTTACTGATGTTGTCAGACACCAAGCACGTCTCCTCATCGGCTAACCCATTGACCCACATTTTATTTGGAACACAATTCTAAATTATTTGTGTTTTCATAATTTAGCTACATTACATCATAGAGATGTCATAGTGACCGATGGGTTATGATGGCAGGATAGGACTCTCCTGTCCTCTCACTGGTCACTATGAACACAGATCGGCGCGACGCTAGGCAAAAGGCTGGAACCGTTGCAGTTCCATTAAGCCCATGCAAGAGGCAACAAGGCGTGCAAGCTCTCTGGGGTGTTTCGACCACTACCATCCGTAGGATCATCGTCAGT
>JADBJO010000227.1:365000-370000 GCA_016801955.1 Conus betulinus | reverse complement strand
CTACCCAGAGTTGAGTTTGCTATGGAATTGCGAAGACTGGGACCACACAGTACAGTTTCATCCACTTAATGGATGCGTCTCTGAGAGTGTTGCTCAATTTTTTTTTCTCTGACCAACACTGCAGTAAGTAAGCTTAGAGTACAGCCCTGTCATGCAGTCTCAGACCGGTGTGAAAATCCGTAGCATCATCTTCATCATCCTCATTCTCATCGATCAGCATTGAACTCTAATTCTGTGGCCCTTCATGCCCTGCTCTCATGGTGACCTTAATTGCGCGTTCTGTTCTCTCCACGTCTGTGGCCTTGCTTTGATTCCGTCGGGGTCACCGGTACCGGCGAGTCCATGGGGGCTGTCGCTGGACGGACGTAGCCGGGCCCTCCGGAGGGAGAGCTCACTCACGCTGGCTCCGCTACTATGGAGTCACTGTTGTCGGAATGCGGATTAGGGGTGTCCTGCTTGTGTTGGATCAGAACATGTGCCACTGAACACCGCCGGATGACTCGGCAGCAGTGCAACGTCTCCTCCGGTGGGTTGCCTCTTGACGACTTGACATTGACTGCTCCCTGTGGATTGCCGGTGTCTGGGATGCAGCGGTTCAGGCTGGGCTGTGGCTGTTGACGGCGAGGGAAGGGGGTGTCGGAATAGCGGCGTGGGTACAATGCCACTGAGGTTGCACAGAAGATGAGACAACAAAGAAAAACAAATGACAATAACAACACTTGAAACAGCAAACCGGTGCTTACCAGCATCAAACCAAAATGAGACAACAAAGGAAAACAAATGACAAAAGCAACACTTGAAACAGCAAACTGGTACTTACCAGCATCAAACCAAGATGAGACAACAACAACAACAACAACAACAACAAAATGACGATAACAAACACTTGAAACAGCAAACTGGTGCTCACCAGATCAAACCAAGAGCGACCTGAAGCCGACGATAACCATTGACTAGTATAAGACCATTTCGATGAAACGTCTCGCTCTCATTGGTCCTCTCCAACACTTGGAACACTCACCAACACGCAGCAACGAAGAAGCATCTCACAATTCACTGCACGCCCACAGATTTCCCGCACTGTGTCACAACAATACACGGCTCTTACCTGGAAGTCAAACTTCCCTCTAACGCAGCGTACCAACAACACCTAACCTCCAGTGAGCTAGCGAACTGCTACTGAGATTCTCATTCTCCACCAGAGTTCAGAACAGGCTGCAGGCACCGTGTGACTGCCTCAGTGTCTGTATCGCTCGTCGGATGTGTGTAGGCCTGATAGCATCACCAAACACCAACGGGCAGGAAAAAGACGATAGCTGAAAGGATGGGAGATACAGCTTGCGTGCGTGGTATTCTTCACCATCTGCAGATTCAATCAAAAAAAAAAAAAAAAAAAAAAAAAAAACAGAAAGAAAAAGAAACAGAGAAAGATGAAGAATAAATGATTGAATAAATGAATAAAAGAAACAAAGACAGAGAGAGGGAGTGGAAAGGAGGGGATGGACAGTTGTTAATGTTGTTGTTGTTTGTTTTGTGTTGTTTTGTTTTGTTTTTTGTTGTTTTAGAAGCTATAGCTAAGGATACAGCAGTTCTATTTGTTAATGATCTATGGGTAAGAGGATACACTATCATATTTATGTTTACCAGCTGCGATTTAGAGCGGATACAAACTTCCATGATTTGTTTACAAGCTGTGTTAACGTAGTACACTCACATTCACGGTTTGTTTATGAGTTGGAATTACAATCAGAAGAGGACACAAGAAGCCAGCTGTTGTTTACAATTACAATCAGAAGGGGACACAAGAAACCACCTGTTGTTTATAATTACAATCAGAAGGGGACACGAGAACCCACCTGTTGTTTACAATTACAATCAGAAGAGGACACAAGAAACCACTTATTGTTTACAATTACAATCAGAAGGGGACACGAGAACCCACCTGTTGTTTACAATTACAATCAGAAGAGGACACAAGAAACCACCTGTTGTTTACAATTACAATCAGAAGGGGACACGAAACCACCTGTTGTTTACAATTACAATCAGAAGAGGACACAAGAAACCACTTATTGTTTACAATTACAATCAGAAGGGGACACGAGAACCCACCTGTTGTTTACAATTACAATCAGAAGAGGACACAAAGAAGCCAGCTGTTGTTTACAATTACAATCAGAAGGGGACACGAGAACCCACCTGTTGTTTACAATTACAATCAGAAGAGGACACAGGAAACCACCTGTTGTTTACAATTACAATCAGAAGGGACACAAGAAGCCAGCTGTTGTTTACAATTACAATCAGAAGAAGACACAAGAAGCCACCTGTTGTTTATAATTACAATCAGAAGAGGACACAAGAAGCCAGCTGTTGTTTACAATTACAATCAGAAGGGGACACAAGAAGCCACCTGTTGTTTACAATTACAATCAGAAGGGACACGAGAACCCACCTGTTGTTTTACAATTACAATCAGAAGAGGACACGAGAAGCCACCTGTTGTTTAAAAAACTGATTCAGCACAGCGAATATCAAAGCAGAAACTAACGGAGAGGGATGGGGCTCGCTTTCCGTCATGCCGTGCCCTCGGCATGTTGAATCTTCAACAGTTCACTGCACGTGGAGCCATAATGTTACAAAACTTGAACATTATAACTGACGTCATTGATGTGGCAGATCCTTCTGGGTTTTCCAGAACAGGAGAGTTCCCACAATCAGACCTGTAGTCTACAGTGATACCAGCTGACTCTAAAAGTAAAACCTTTATTAACATTGGCGACTGGCCACATAAGAACAGCTCTGAAGAAACATTTGATGTTTTTTTTGTTAAAAGGGAGCCACAGTCTCCTGACCTACTGGTCCTAAGGGGCAGTGACCTTGTTAGAGATTCACCATGACATTAAGGAAGATGGACCCATCCCTCTCCTTCTGCTGCCTTCACTCTCCCTGATCTGAATCAGCTATTCCTGTATTGCTGGTGGAACAGACAGGATTTGTTCTCCAACCGGAAAAAAAATTCCGATCTCACGACAGGTTCGAATTTACGAACGTCCGTTCCACAACCGAACGCTAAGACCACTCGGCCATACTATCTCTCTCTCTCTCTCTCTCTCTCTCTCTCTCTCTCTCTCTCTCTCTCTCTCTCTCTCTCTCTCTCTCTCTCTCTCTCTCTCTCTTAAGTAACGAGGTGTAACCATGTCAATTATCGAACTTGAGGTTGCTGTAGACTCTATTCTAACATCACTCGATCCCTTTATAGTATATGATTCTTTATGATGCTGGTTGATCACGGTATCTGCCACCAATGGGGCTCCACACATCACGGCTTGACTGAACCACGATCCAGCAATAGCAGCTACGGTGAAATCTGATAGTAAGTCCGGGTGGGGAAGGACAGACTGAGTGAGGGCAGTGGGAGGGGGGTTGGAGGGGAGGGGGGGGGGGCTATTAAAGACTGAAGGTGGAGTGGACGTTGGCGCCTCACACATGTCCATGACGCGCTTCCTCCAGCTGTTGTTCTTGAAGGCTTTGGAGATGAAGGCCTTCATCAACGCAATAATGGATCCTAGGTCCTCAGCTCAGGGCAGGACGCAAGTTCTCTCTTTGTACATCAGCCGCCGTGGTGCAGTGGTGAGCGACGTGGATTCGCGGCAGGGAGGTCGTGGGTTCGATTCCCATCAGTGATTTACTTACAGAATTTTTTCAGCCCCGACCGGCTTCTACTCAGGGTTGAGTTCATGGTCGTGTTCCATCCTTTTAGTGGATGTTGCTTTGAGACTGTTGCTAAAGTATTCTAACACCGCAGCTGTCTGTGTCCCTCGGGCCTGGTTGACACCGCGATATATCATGAATTTGAGCACAGAGCACTGCCATGCAGTCTGAAACTGACATGAAACTCCACATCTTTTTCATCACCCTCATCAATCAGCATAGCAAAAACAGTGTAGTCTGTGGCCTTCATGCCTGCTTGAATGGGTGATCTTTATAGTATGTGGTGATCTTTATAGTCTGTGGTCTTCAGCCCTGTTGTCTGGAGTCAGAACCAATGTTAACCCTGAGGGAAAAATCCCCCTGTACCTTAACGGCCCAGCGGAGGTTCGAACCCGCAACGCCAGGATCACCTGGATTACGAGTTCGGCGCTCTACCACTGAGCTATTCCGGGCCCCTGTACTGGGAAATGACACCTAAACACTCTTCATGGGAATGGAAGACAGAGGAACACAGTTTGCTTTAAAAAGAAAATAAGTTATAGTGTCAGACGTCTACAAAAGACTAACTCTGGCAGCATTCCTGTTCGGTCGAGAACTGGTTTGCAGTGTTCAAAATGAAACAGTGTACAGAAGTGTACAGGATATACTAAAAATGTCCCAAAACAATAGCCTCTTACTTGCTTTATTGTGGAGTATCACACTGAGCTAATCCCGTGACTGAAGTCCAGACGCCTGCCTTGGAAAGACGTCCAGCTATCGTACTGAGGCCTCTGCTACCTACAAATAAACGTCGATTAAACCAGATCCCAAATTCAGGCCCGTTATGCCAGCACCCAAGATATTACAGAGTAAAGCATGAAAAAGTCTCAACTTTTAGCATAAGCGTTATTATGTTACTTCGATTCGTCAGTTTTACTGTTGTCTAACCTGGCAATGGTCCAGCCATCCCCCGCCGTTCTGTAGGCTATGGTCCATCACCCGCCGTTCTGTAGCTATGGTCCTTCCCCCGCCGTTCTGTAGCTATGGTCCATCCCCCGCCGTTCTGTAGCTATGGTCCATCCCCCGCCGTTCTGTAGGCTATGGTCGAACCATCCCCCTGCCGTTCTGTAGACTATGGTCCATCCCCCGCCGTTCTGTAGGCTATGGTCCATCCCCCGCCGTTCTGTAGCTATGGTCCATCCCCCGCCGTTCTGTAGGCTATGGTCGAACCATCCCCCCGCCGTTCTGTAGACTATAGTCCATCCCCCCCCCGTTCTGTAGGCTATGGTCCATCCCCCGCCGTTCTG
>JADBJO010000227.1:330000-350000 GCA_016801955.1 Conus betulinus | reverse complement strand
CACATACAGAGCTTCAGTAACATGCAAACACATATGCACGCACACACACACACATACACACACACGCACGCACACAAACACACACACGCATGCATATCACACACACAGAAACAGACATGTAATCACAGGATTGCTGTCACACTTAACAGTTTTTTTTTCCCAGTGGAAAGGCAGTAAACGAGATCAAACCAGTTTATAAAAATGTTAGAGATGTATGGATGGGGCTGATCAGAAGTACAGCTTCCTGTGACAGTCAGCTGTTGCTTTAACTGTACAGTTATAAATACTAGTGTTCTGATTGCAGTGGTGTAGGTGGGCTTAGTGCTCAATGTTTGCAAAGATATCACAAGTGAGTCTTGGGAAATCTTGGAAGGTTTATTTGCATGTCAGCAGTTTAGATCATGCCTGAAAGCACTGTAGTTATTTTTTTTTGTCATTTTTACAAAGATATCATAAGCAAGCCTTAGAAAATCTTGCACATATTCAAGGGATCAACTGACTGTCACTAGTGTCAACAGTTCAGATCATACTGTAAAAGCATTGTAAATTGTATTTATTACTATATATTGTATACTTTGTTGTCATTGTAATGATTAATCTCAAATGGGGTAATTTCATAGCTGAAACTGAGAGTGACAGTGTTGCTGCAGAAATTATGTAGCTGTTATATTTGTAGCTTGTTAATGCTTTAAACAATGTACAAGCTGTTGTGAGACTTCCCTGATTGGTCACATTTTAGTACCTCATATTTGTTTGTGATTCGTTTTATGTACCATGATAAAAAGAATAAAATACAATTTCTGTGTTTTAGGCTGATGTGGAATATAGATGGGCCATGAAAGCGGGTGAGCATGCTGATGTCTATTTTAAGGTAAGTTCTATGAAACTCGGGTGCATGTGAGTATGACAGAAACTTGAATACTGGCCAACCCTGGCTCAGGACTTGAAGGACTGAAAATCAAGCTAATGTTGAGCTCTGACATAATGCATGAGCAAGACACTGTAGACAGTGAAAGATGTTGACAAAACCTGTGAAGTCTTGTTACAGCTTTTGTCAATATCTTCCACTTTATGAAGAGTCTTGCTGATCCATTGATTATGTCACACACTCTCACTGTAGTTGAACTGAAATTTTTGATACACCACTCAATGTTCACACGGTTCAGATTCTCTGTGGGTGAAGGAGGTCTGCCCCTGGAAGCCCCCTGCCCCCTTAACTTCAGGTTTTGAGGTTTTCGTCAGAGTGAGCCCCAGTGTTTATGTGTGTGTTGAAAATTCTCTCTGTGTCACTAAAGTTCTCAACTTGATGCCCAGAATGCACCAGATTGTAGCAATTCTAGTCTGAAAAAAAAAGTCTGGGAGTACAGGGATTGTGAGCAAGCCTGGAACATCCCTTTTTTTGGTCTCCCTGTTCAGTATGCTCTTTTTGCTGTTTCTGCTTGGTGATTAGGTGTCGTAAGCAGCAATCATTACTCCACTTATTCTTTATTTACTGTTAACTGTCCCCTGTCTCATTTAGGATTTCCTTTCAAAATTACAAGAATGATACCGGATGGGAATCGAGACTGCCAGAGTTTGGGCCCTTTCAGGCTGGAGAACTCTTCTTAGATCTGAAGATTTCCAAGAAAAAAACACCTGACTTTCAAAGGGGGAAAAAAAAACAAACATCTGAGATAAAAAGAAAATTTTTAAGTCTGCTGAAAAAAATGTGATCCTCTTAATCACTTTGAGTCTTGTACCAGATCCATTTTTCCCAGACCAGATTTCCTTGCTTCTGTTCAAGAGTTGCCGCCCGTAGTTGTTATGGTATATCGCAGCGCTTCTGCATGCATTAATCACGTTGGAGGTGAACACGATTTATGTATGATAAAAAGGCTTTGTCTTCTGGGGAGGAAATGCCATGTCTTGCATGTCACAAATCATTCACTGGGGCATAGAAAGTCAAGTTGTCAGCTGTTTGAGATCGGAGTTCCGAGTAGATTGAAAAGACTGTAAAAGGGAGCAATGCTGATTAGCGGTTTTCAACTTATTTTCAGAAAGTAAACAAGCTGCGAATGGTGCATCGTTACTTGTTCGCTTTGTTGAAAAGAGCTGAACTATATCAATCGTGGTTTTAACAGCACTCTTTGAATGTGTGCATTACAGAAATATGGTGATGCTTCAAAAGCACTGGACTACAATCAGAGTAGACTGATTACTTGATAGGATTAAGTCTTTGCCCCCTCCCTCTTTTTTTTTAGTTTTCTTTTTTCTAAACAGATGTTTGAAGATTTTGTCTTTACTGTGTGATGGACTAGATAAGTAATATGCAATGTGGTCGGCTTGGGTATAAACAACAAGAAATGAGATGCACAATAATCATGACCACAATGAAGGATATTATTAATATTACTAAGTTATATGTGTGGGCTGTTAAGACCAACACTATTTTTTTTTAAATAAGAAATTTATCTAAGTGTTCATGTCTGTGTGTGTTTGTGTGTGTGTGTGTGTGTGTGTGTGTGTGTGTGTGTGTGTGTGTGTGTGTGTGCAGTTATTATTTTTTTTGATTTCTTTACATGCTGCATAGTGATTCGCTTACCATGAAAAACCACAAACGGGTCTTCAAAACAGCTTAAATTCTGTTTTGGCCAGGAAGCTTTGCCCCCCTGGACCCTCCACCAGGGTGTTGCTCCTGGACCCCCACCAGGGCCTAGGTGGTCCCTTGGACCCTAACTTTTTGCACAGATATTTGAAGTCAGCTGTTCTCCAGCCTGCCTTTTGCACGTTACTGTTATCATTATTATTATCATTATTGTTATTATTACTGCTATTGATGTAAATGTAATTTTTGTTATTGTTGTTGTTGTTTTTATTATTATCATTTATTTCAAGTTGCCACAGCTTTTTGTTGTTTTATTTTACCATTACTAATTTCTCCGCCTCTTGACAGCCATTGAAGAGGTACAATTCAACACTTCAGTAAATGATTGTTCAGAGAACAAAATCAAATAGTACAAAGACATTTGTCTTTCAAAACCAACCCTCCATTTTTGGCTTTAATTGTTTTTTATGAATATAAGCAACAGAAATCATGCTAGTCATTTTAAAATTCATACAGAAAACTTGGTCTAGGAAGACGGGTCACACAAACTGGTAGTGTCATCATAGAATAGGAGAAGAAGTTAAGTACTACAGATGCTGTAGTCCACTTTTCCACAGCCGACATACATTCAAAAGTAAAACAATTTGGTGCACAGTACCAGTGTCCAATATATCTTGTCAGTATTTCACACTCTTTGAACAGGTGAAATGGCCGGTGATTATTGGTAAATCAGAACCCTGATACAACTTCACTTGGTTTAATGAGAAACATTTCAAATAAGCACACACTGTCCTGTGAACATGGAATTCTCTGTCCAGGTCAAGGTAATTTGGCTAAGGTTCAACAGTCACATGGTCACTAATAATAGCCGTATCCTGTCCACAGTTGATTTCCTCAGTGGACCCCAGCCTGTTGCGACTGACCAAAGTGGATGAGGAAATCTACTCCAAGTTCAGGGAGACCTTCCCGGACATGAGACTGGACGTGATCAGTGAAGAAGACATGAAGTCGGACCAAAGCAAGCAGGTCAGTCATAAGTCGCTGATGGGCATGCACTTTTGCAGTTTGTGGATACCTTACATTTTTTTTCACTTTTGGTCTTTTGTACACATAATGTGTTTTCAGGAAAAGTATTCTATTTTTCCAGAAGTCTTCAAGTTTTAAAGTTTAGCCAGTGAATATATGTTTCATTTAACATCACATTTAAGATGTGAATAGGATGACGATGTGTGGGCATGAGATGGAACATGGGCAACCAAGGGGAAAAAAGATAAAAGATGGGCACAGATAGGGAAATGGGAAAAGGTAAACATGATTTGAATTCACAACAAAATTTCCTGGAGGAAAATAAAGAATGAACTGAACAATCTTAGAATGGCGTTTTCACATCACCACAAGGTCCGTTTAGGTCCTTTCTGAAGCAATTTTTTTTCCTCGTCATAAATTTTGAGAAATCTTTGCCATTTGAAGTTGAAAGTAAACCTGGTGCAATGCTTTTCACAAGGCCACCATCAGTTTCAAGCAAATGTGGTCAAGGGAGACCACCTGGAAACACAACTTGCTGAGCAAGTGTTTGTGTCATTCCCCAGTTGTGTCTGAGAATTGGTCATCTTGAGATGGAAGCTACATCTGTGCTGACGATGTCAGAAACATGCTGTGTCTGAGAATTGGTCATCTTGAGATGGAAGCTACATCTGTGCTGACGATGTCAGAAACATGCTGTGTCTCAGAATTGGTCATCTTGAGATGGAAGCTACATCTGTGCTGACGATGTCAGAAACATGCTGTGTCTCAGAATTGGTCATCTTGAGATGGAAGCTATTTCTGTGCTGACCATGTCAGAAACATGCTGTGTCTGACGAGAATTGGTTGTTTTTGAGATGGAAGCTACATCTGTGCTGATGATATCAGAAACATGCTCATTACAGACAGATCATGTGGTTGGAGAAGATCCATAAAATGTAAGACAAACACAGCCTACACTGAGTATGTTGTGGACACTGAACCTGTGATGGATTGGAGAGACCCCATCGTAAGCCAGCACATGGAGAGAGCTCATCATCAGAAACAAAAGACAAGCAAGACATTTCATGTCACCCCTGAGTGAGTGGAGGGGAAAAGAAGTAGACTAAGCTTTTGTGTTAGTAAGGGGTTTTATTAGATATGTCCTGTGTACTATGTTGAAGCTTTTGTGTTAGTAAGGGGTTTTATTAGATGATATCCTGTATAGTATGTTGAAGCTTTTGTATTAGTAAGGGGTTTTATTAGATATGTCCTGTGTACTATGTTGAAGCTTTTGTGTTAGTAAGGGGTTTTATTTAGATGATATCCTGTACAGTATGTTGAAGCTTTTGTGTTAGTAAGGGGTTTTATTAGATGATGTCCTGTGTAGTATGTTGAAGCTTTTGTATTAGTAAGCAGTTTTATTAGATGATGTCCTGTGTAGTATGTTGGACTAGACAGGCACCACGAAACACAGAAGTGACTCAGCACCAGTGCATAGATCACTCTAGTGGGTTGCTTCACAAGACTCTGATTTTTGACTGCTCCAAATGGATTGTCAGTGTTTGGGGTGTGACAGGACAGGGGTGGGTGTGGTTGTGTGTGTGGAAACCAGGATGAGAAGCGTTGAAGCTAAGCCACTGAGGTGTAACAAAAATAAGACAGTGTAGAATAATCCATGAATAATTTGTCATGTTCATTACATATAGGGGATGGGGGGTTTTTTGTGTGTCTTTTTTTTTTTTTTTTTTTTTTTTTTGGGGGGGGGGGGGGGGGGGGGGGGGGTCAGTTTGCATTGTATTGTACTTTATTACTCTTCCTAGCTAGGTTTTGTATGGCATTTATAATGCACTTTTTCTGCATACTGTTTCTTTGTATGAATGTACATTTGAGTCTGCTGTGAGTTTGTGTATGCAGAGATGCCAGCTTCCAGAATTTCATCTTTTTTTTTTCCTACTGGTGGCAGTTTGTTCCAGTCTTAGGCAAACATCAGAATGTTTCTGACAGGTACATAGTGAACTAGGTGGGGTATTCACCTGTTTTTGTCTCTGGAAGCTGCTTGGTATGTTCCCAGCTCACAGGGTGCACCGAGCATGGGTGGGGATAATGAGTCATAGGACTAGTCTCAGGTAATGAACCTGAGCCACAGCCAGTCACATGCACATTCACGCTGAACCCACATTTAGTAGACTAATTAGCGACTTAATTTTCCAAGCAAGAAAGGATATGACTTTATTCTTTGTCAAGTTGTCTCTGGTGTCTGCTTTACTGTGTCTTGGATTGCAACAGAGGAAATGATAATTCAGTTGAATGACCTAGTGCTGTGGGACTCATCTGTTTTACTGTGTCTTGGATTGCAACAGAGGAAATGAGAATTCAGTTACATGACCTAGTGTTGTGGACTCATCTGCTTTACTGTGTCTTGGATTGCAACAGAGGAAATGATAATTCAGTTACATGACCTAGTGCTGTGGATTCAGCTGGGACCATGAAGAAGCAGCAGCAGAAGAGGAAATGTTGGCCAGGTTATTCCAGAGAAAACATGTGCGTGTTGTCATCCCTAGAGGATCTTGTGCACACGTACCTATAACAGAATTTGGCTTTGTTGCAGGTTTCATTGTAGATTAATATTCTTGGAGTGTTCCTGAAAAAGATCAGAATGGCCAAAACGAAACGTCAAAATTGTTAAAAAAAAAAAAAAAAGTTCAGATGGGTTTTTGCATATTTGCATTCATATGTGACTGTGTATGTACATGAAGTGCATAATCATGTGCATTTTGGATTATGTTGATACCCACAGATATGGCGAGACTTTATTGAAGACTTCAGAGACAAGGTGCAGGACTATAACCTGGGAACTCTTCTTCGTATCAACTGCTCTGAAGGCTACACAGAGGAAAACACACTACATTCTGTAAGATTGCACCGTGATGTTTTTTCAGACTTATTATGAATAGTTTTTTTTTCTGCATGTGTGTGTGTGTGTGTGTGTGTGTGTGTGTGTGTGTGTGTGTGTGTGCAAAGGTGTGGACAGCTCACCTGGAAGGAGGAGGGTTCCCTGGTTTCGCCCATGTTTGCACAGGTGTATGTAGGCATGCTGGAAGTTGCAGTGACAGCTTTATTGGAACAGGGTTTTGTTTTTGTTTTTGTTTTTTGTTTGTTTGTTCTCTTTTGTGGTGCTGCCACTGTGTGCAAACTTTTTTAGAGGTCAGCATGTAGCATCAGAAGCACAGAATTCTCATGATTGTGCTTACTGGATACTTAAACTTTAGCACAAACACCATGATTGGACAGAAAGGCGAAGGTCTTCAAAAGCTGAGATTACCAACTACCACTGATTTTCCACAGTTTACTACTGAATTTATTGCATGCTGTTGAGCTGTGCATTTGTGAAAATGACCACAGATACAGAATTTATCGCCACACTGCTTCTAAAGATGTGCAGCCATCCATGTTTATAAGGCCTCTGTCGCTGACTGTGAAATACAACTGGAGGAAACTGACATTTGGAGAAATTTTGCATGTCAGCCATCAAACTCAAACAGAACTTTACAGTCATTTTATGTGATTGTGAGCAAGAAAAAAAAAAACAACAGAAAACAGTAAGAGAAGTGAACCCAGTTTTACGAAATGTCAGTCAGACTCTGTACACAGAGTCCATGCTTTATGGCATGATGATGAGCTGTCCCAGGCACAGCGTATAGTTTGCCTCAGTGATTATCTGTGAAGTGTGGTGGACTGAATCACCAGTCTCTGTGGCTCTTACCACAACGGGTTGGCCAGTACTGTTCCCACACCCATGGTGTTGTGCTGTGTCGCCAGTACATTCTCAGACCTAGGTGGTGTTGTGCTGTGTCGCCAGTACATTCTCAGACCTAGGTGGTGTTGTGCTGTGTCGCCAGTACATTCTCAGACCTAGGTGGTGTTGTGGTGTGTCACCAGTACATTCTCAGACCTAGGTGGTGGTGTGCTGTGTCGCCAGTACATTCTCAGATCTAGGTGGTGGTGTGCTGTGTCGCCAGTACCTAGGTGGTGTTGTGGTGTGTCGCCAGTACATTCTCAGACCTAGGTGGTGGTGTGCTGTGTCGCCAGTACATTCTCAGACCTAGTGTGGTGTTGTGCTGTGTTGCCAGTACATTCTCAGACCTAGGTGGTGTTGTGCTGTGTCGCCAGTACCTAGGTGGTGTTGTGGTGTGTCGCCAGTACATTCTCAGACCTAGGTGGTGTTGTGCTGTGTCGCCAGTACATTCTCAGACCTAGGTGGTGTTGTGCTGTGTTGCCAGTACATTCTCAGACCTAGGTGGTGTTGTGCTGTGTCGCCAGTACCTAGGTGGTGTTGTGGTGTGTTGCCAGTACATTCTCAGACCTACGTGGTGTTGTGGTGTGTCGCCAGTACATTTCTCAGACCTAGGTGTCACTGGAACAGAAATGCTTTTTACCAGAAAAACCGTGTATGTGTGTGTGTGAAATTAAAAGTAGCTGCTACTGATACTGGTTAAGGGAGGGATAGGGAAAAGTAAAATTTCGTTGATTTTGTGACATTTGTGTTATATTCAACATTATTAGTAATGTGTGCATGCATGTGTGTGTGTCAGTGTATGCGTATGTGTATGTGTGAGATCCTGATTACAAGAATGAAAGATTATTTGTGACTGTTGTTATGTATCACTATAGTGGTGATATTAGTGTGTGTGTATGTGTATGTGTGTGTGTGTGTGTGTCTGTGAGTGTGTGTGTGTGTGTGTGTGTGTGTGTGTGAGTCTTTGTGTTTGTGTGTATGTGACTGTATATATCGTCACATGTGTATTATATGTCATCACAGGTGCATGTTTGCTGCAAAGTGTACATAGATATATGTGTAGATATGTATGTGTGGGCACATGAATGCAAATATGCCTCCCATTACCAGTTTGCCTTTAGAGTACATCACCCCATGTTCAGATGCCAATGTATGAAAGGATAACACCTTGACAGTAGTGCACAGTTTGCTGAAACCTACATGTTCTGTTTTCCATGGACTTGCAGGTGTCCGCACTCAGTTTCTGGCCATTGAGATTGCACGCAACAAGGAAAAACACAACGACCGTCTTCGCTACACCCACGGAAAGCTGAAAAGAATCCAGCCCTGCCGATTCCTAGTCCAGAATTATACCTTTCCAGAGATAGCAGACTGTTTAAGGATAAGGCTTAGGGTGGGGCTTATATTTTATTTTCAATCTGTTGTGATTGAGTGAGACTGGTACATTACCATTGTTCCACATGGTAGAAATGTTTGGAGTGATCATACCTCCTGTCTCCAAGTGTAAAGGGTCTTCATATTTCTCCTGGATAGAAAATCCAATGGGTTTGGAAGGGACATCAGATTCTTACTTCATGTAAACTGAGACAGGAGCGAGGAAGAGAAGACGACTGCAAAAGTGTGAAGGATTGTATTCTTTGTGACTGTGGGCAGGTGAAAAACACAAACCTGCGTCATGAATCTTATTGGGGATTGACAAGCTGTTTGAGGGTCCGTGGGTAAAGAAAACCACCTGATCACATAGCTCTTGAACCTAAACGCTGTGCGTAGTGACGCCCTGGGAGTAAAAAGACTGCACGTTTATTTCCTCATGTTCAAATGCCAATACATTGTTTTCCACAGTAAGAGGCGCTATACCTCCTATTTCACATGATGTGGAACACTGATTACATCTGAATTATAAAGTGTTTTGTGTGGTGTTTCATTTAAAATAATGAAGTGTGTTGTGTTGTTGTTTCATTTTAATTATAAAGTGTGTTGTGCTGTTGTTTCCTTTTTATATATAAATGTGTTATGTTGTTGTTTCATTTTAAGTATAAAGTGTTTTGTATAGTGTCTCTTTAACTGTTTTTTTTTTTTTTTTTTTTTTGCGAATGGCCAGTTTCATCCAATCTGATAGCATGAGGCCTCAGACCTAAGGATAAGTTTGAATAACCATTTGCAAGATTGAGAAACTGACCTGAATGATCAGAACTGTTCTGGGCTTCCAAAGGCTGACAGGAATGAATGACTGGGCTGTTTGTGAACAGCAAGGTTGACAGAGATGAACAGACTGGGATGTTTGTGAACAACAAGGTGACAGGAAATGAACAGACTGGGGTGTTTGGAACAACAAGGTTGACAGGAATGAACAGACTGGGGTGTTTGTGAACAACAAGGTTGACAGGAATGAACAGACTGGGGTGTTTGTGAACTGAAATGTTTGTGGACTGAAATGGGAAGAACAGAACCACACAGCCATGTTGCATCCACTTAGTAGATGTTTCTCTAGGATTGTCGCTCAGATTTTCTGAGTTCCATTTTGTCTGAGACTGCATGACAGAACTGTACGTCACACGTACTTTCATAATACATCTCAGTGTCAACCAGGCCTGGTTGACACTGAGATGTATTATGAAAGTACGTGTGACGTACAGTTCTGTCATGCAGTCTCAGACCAAAATGGAACTCCGCAACATCATCATCATCTTTATCCTCATCGTCATCTATCAGACAAAATTAGTGTGGTGGCCCTACGTGCCCTGCTGTCATGGTGAACTGTGTTTTGATTTCCTCTCCACATCTACGCCCTCAGTGGGTTTTGTGTAAAATCCACTGGGTATCAGCATATTCAGGGAGGCTGTTATTGGAAGGACATGGTGGCACCCTCTGGAGGGGGGGATGGTCAGGCTGGTTTTGCGACCGGGCAAAGTTGTCATCAGTGGGGGTAAAGTTTGAGGTGTCCTGCGCACACTGAATCAGAACAGGCAGGGAAATTACTCAGCAGCTGTGCATCGCCCCCCTATGATGGGTTGCCACGTAGGTGCTGATTCAGTGACAGGAAAAAGCGGGGGTGTGGCTGTGGATGGGGAGCCGTGATAAGCAGCCTGGAGGTGATGCTGCTGAAGTGGCATGCATGATGGGACAGCAAATAAAGAAAAACTATGGCACAGTTACAGACGACAACATCAGGATTTCTTTTTCTATTGCCTTAAAAATAAACATGAAGGTCAGTTGCAGGCTGGCACAGATGGGGAAACAAATTATTGTGCTGTGACATGGTTTTCAGATCAGAGAGAAACCATTCTTTTGTTTGTCTTCCCTGAAGGTTCAGTAGAGGTCAACGATTTAAAGTCTGCTCACGAAAAGAGCTATAAGCCGGAAGTTTTGTCCCTAGGTCAGTGGTCCAGCTGTGAGTGACCCCTGAACAATGCACTGGTCATTTGAAGGTGACCCCTGAACAATGCACTGGTCATTTGAAGGTGACCCCTGAACAATGCACTGGTCATTTGAAGGTGTTGGTGCCTGTAAAATGAAGATCACTGTAACCTAACTAGTGGAACAATCCATCCGATTTTTCTTTTTTTTCACTTTTTTGGGGGGGGGGGGGATGATCATTATTTTCTGTGTCTGTCCACTGGCGTTACTCCTGTACTGCTCATTCTCTCTCTCTGTTACGCTGCCACACCTCGCCAATATATATATATATATACATCTATGTTTATATGTATATAGGTGTGTATGTGTATATATATACATGTATAGAGAGAGAGAGAGAGAGATGCACACTCATACCAAGCATATGTTCATACAATTTTCTTTATCCCCATGAGGACCAAGAGTTTTGTAGCATTTTCTTTCTTTTTTTTTTTTATCATGATGGTGGGCCAGTATCATAGGGACCGCTTTGTTCAGGAGTTGTGAGGGAAGTCTTGGAAGGGGTGAATGACATGGGTACTGTCGGAGAATGACACAGTGCATTCACGTGTTGAGTAGAAGTGGAACTGGGGTTCCCATCTGTGCTTCGTCTGCCTGCTCCAGCCCTCCCCCTCCACTCCCCATCTCTCTCTCTCTCTCTCTCTCTCTCTCTCTCTCTCTCTCTCTCTCTCTGTGTATGTAAGAGTTTGTGACCTTGCATTTATTCTGGTTTATGTGAATTGTTACCCTGTCGCCGCCTCCATGGCTTCCCTCTCTCCCCTTTATCCCTTCTATGTATGGGCCAGTGGCCTTCACGATTAACCCAGTGTCGGTGTCTCTTTCATTCTTTCTCCTGCTCTCTCAGTCCCTTTCTCTGTTTCTCTCTTTTTCTTCCCCCCCCCCCCCCCCCCCCCCCGTCTCTCTCTCTCTTTCTCATTCTCTCTCTTTCTTTTTTGTAATTGCAATTACAATGTAAATGAAATGCATTAACCACTGTGTTTTCATTTTGAAATAACTGCTTTTCTGAACAAAACGCCATTAATATTTGCTGAAAGCGTCTGCTGTGTCTTTTTGTTTATTTGTGCCACTGCTGTTACATTGTAGTTCTGTGTGACTGTATGTATGAGTGTGTGTGTGTGTGTGTGTGTGCTCGCGCGCTTAAAAGAGTTGAAGGTTGTGTCAGTATGCATATATATATATACACAATGTCATATCATTATGTTTGTGTCATGTGTGTGTTGCTATGTCTGCATATCTATGAATTGCGTATTTCGACATTTATGTGTCATTGTAGGCAACTTTTACTGCATAAGTATATGGCGTCCAATCTTTATTTTTAGATGCTTGTTGTTTCCATGCATATATGAGTGCAGTTTTCCTTTCCTTTAACTGTGTGTACATGGTATCATTCACTCTCATGATTGAGTCTAGCAAGGACAGGTAGGAAGAACAGGCTTTTGCATCAAGCCGGAGTTCTCACTCTGTTGCCACCACAGTCATCAGCATTGTTTTTTGAATAAACGAGCCAGGGGTACTCCATGATATACCTTGGCACTGGAGACTCTCCACAGTTGTCTGACCCTGGCCATGTGTATTCTCTGAGTGTCGTGGGAAGACCCTAGCATTGAGGGTTCTCTGTTCACCTCTGACCCTGACCATGTGTATTCTTTGAGTGTCGGTGGAAGACCCTAGCATTGAGGGTTCTCTGTTCACCTCTGACCCTGGCCATGTGTATTCTCTGAGTGTCGGTGGAAGACCCTAGCATTGAGGGTTCTCTGTTCACCTCTGACCCTGGCCATGTGTATTCTCTGAGTGTCAGTGGAAGACCCTAGCATTGAGGGTTCTCTGTTCACCTCTGACCCTGGCCATGTGTATTCTTTGAGTGTTGGTGGAAGGGTGTGCTCCATCACAGACTCCAGCATTGAGGGTTCTCTGTTCACCTCTGACCCTGGCCATGTGCAGCAAGTTGCAGGTGTTAGGGAACAGTCCACGCGTGGCCTTCCCCCGGCCAGTGTTTGTTCCATCGGTCTGTGTGACAACCTCCCTCCGATGCCCATGCAGAAGGGTGGCAGACAGAAGATCTTAGACAGAAACTTGCCTGCATCACCAGGCAACATTGTCATTGATGATCAGAGGAGAGGTTCTGGTAAACTGGTATGTATAATGCTTTGACTTACCACTGTGTGAGTTGTAACTGGCTCGTTTTTGTCTGTTGTATCTGGAAAAAAAAAGGATAATTGCAACAAACAAACAAAATAAAACATGTATGGCTCAGCCCCTGATGTGATCATCTTAACCTTTAAGCGCTAACACAGTGGTTGGCTGTCTAACCATGGTATGTTTGGGCCGTTCAGTTGGAAGACAGGGCTGCTTTGTTCTTACTGTCACAACTGTAGATTGGCTCATAAGCAGGACACATCGCGCTGCAGAAATATGCTTTTCTGTATCACGTTATATTTTGCTAGTGTTTGAACCATCCTGTAATGCACGGTTCCTTGATCAATTGGGGCCAGGCCGATCCTTCATCATTTCGTCAGTACTGCTTATTCTGACAGGGTGTCTTGTTACAATAAAATGCAAACAAAGATTGACAGTGTCACAGTCAAAAGTTTTTGTTTTGTTTTTGCAGTGATGTATGATCACATCGCTTTTTTGTTAATACTTAGTACGCTAGTTTGTGGGCACATGGTGTTTGAAAAAAAAAAAAAGCTTAGGGAAAAATAACACTCAAAATAGTACATGCTACAAGGAAGAAATAGCTTCACAATATTCTCCCAGTAGTTGTCATTTATTCATGGAAGGGGGTTAAATTTTGTACATTTTAACCAGGTTGGAGGCCCAACCTTCAGTTGTGCACAGGCGGCCATATGTATTTGTGTGCGGCACACCAGAGGTCAGGCTATGAGTGAAGAAGAATTGGCTCTTTTCATTCAGCTCCCATCTTGCGCCAAATTTGGTGAGACAAAGTGATTGCTCGTTCTTCATCTTCATTGTCCTGAGTGTTGTTTTGTCTTGCCTGAAGAAGAGCTATGGGGTCGAAACGCATTGTGTTTCATCTTGTGATTCATTTATCCATGTTTGGCGGATGTACTACTGAGACTTTTTAAGATAAAACAGAATGCAAATATAATCAGAAACAGAAGGTGTCAGATCTTGATGTTCACATGCTATTTTGATTATTTCTATTTTTTGTAATTAATGTGGAGCATTAACTGGAACATGGTTATCTCTCACCAGAACACATGTTTTGAAATATCAGTTTTATATATATCATTTATCAAAAACTAAAGTTATGCAACTTCAAATTTCACAGCTTTAACAGTCCCCAGGTGTTCCCAAACACCATGAAACTGCTCATATGATGATCAGGATCCCATTTCTCTGGGGTTTCATGAATTTCAGCAAAAAATGGAAAATGAGATTCAATTTAAAGAAAAAAAAAAAGAGAAAAAGAAATATTTCTGTGGGGAAAAAAGTCAGGAGAAGGAAACAGAGGCAGAGGAACCCAAGAAGCACTTATTGCTCTCACACTCTTAGTTTGCCAGAGGGCTGTGCTCACATCACAGTCTCCTGTAAACTTGGTATGGTGAGTGGCAATGTCACTCACTGACGTATGCATCAGCAAGGCACAGAAATGAAGAAAGAAAAACTGACTAAAGCTGAACACAATGGTCGTGGTCATGCGTCGACCAAAAGGTGGATGATACCACCTGACTGACTGAAGCTGAACACAATGGTCGCGGTCATGCTTCAACCAAAAGGTGGATGATACCACCTGACTGACTGAAGCTGAACACAATGGTCGCGGTCATGCTTCAACCAAAAGGTGGATGATAACACCACCTGACTGACTGAAGCTGAACACAATGGTCGCAGTCATGCTTCAACCAAAAGGTGGATGATAACACAACATGATGCTCAGATTTGCATCAGCATCGACCTTTTTAGTTTTGGGGGTTTGTTTGTTTGGGGGGGGGGGGGGGGGGGGGGGGGGGGGGGGGGTTGGTCAGGTGAGTAAGGGCGTGCCTGGTTAGAGTCCCTAGAGTGTCAGGTTTTTTTTGGGTTTTTTCAGTCAGAGCCCTGATGATGTTCTTGCATCCCAACTGAAGATGGATTCCTCCTGTGTTTTATATATACATTTTTTTTTTTTTTTTCTGCCTGACAGAGTCCTTTTAGCACATTATTTTTGCATCTATGCAGAAGAATGGATACCATTAGTAAATTTTTATATAATTTAGAGGTGGGTTTTTTTTTTTTCCCATGTCACAGTCGTTTCTCACAGTCATAATCACTTGTGTTAGGATGCTCTTACAAAAGGATGAATACACAACTAGTAACTGGTAGAGGGATTTTTTTTCTTTTGAATGGGAGGGGGGCCTGCCCACCATCATCATTGATCCTGGGATGCACTTGCATCTATGCAATATGGGTAATACCAGCAAATTTTAGACTTTTTTTTTTTTGCCTGCCATATCCGCACTGACGGATGGATATCATTAGTTACTTGTAGATCTTTTTTTTTCTCTGAATAGTTTATCTCACATTCCACTAGTTCCTCGCACAGTTATCTTCTCAAGAAAGCTGGTGGAGCTAAGTTTTCCACATGATGTTTGGCTTTGTCAAGGCATGCACCGCCAGGCAGAGCTTCTGTTGTAGGGCTGAGATAAAGGCTTAGTGAACTCGAAAATTTGAAGCGACCATTTTCCGTGCTGTTTTTGTTGGCTCAGTGTGATGGTGAGTGCTGTTAGTTGGCTCAGTGTGATGGTGAGTGCTGTTAGTTGGCTCAGTGTGATGTTGAGTGCTGTTTGTTCGTTCAGTGTGATGTGAGTGCTGTTTGTTCGTTCAGTGTGATGGTGAGTGCTGTTTGTTCGTTCAGTGTGATGGTGAGTGCTGTTTGTTCATTCAGTGTGATGGTGAGTGCTGTTTGTTCGTTCAGTGTGATGATGAGTGCTGTTTGTCAGTTCAGTGTGATGATGAGTGCTGTTTGTTGGTTCAGTGTGATGATGAGTGCTGTTTGTTGGTTCAGTGTGATGAGTGCTGTTTATTGGTTCAGTGTGATGTTGAGTGCTGTCTGTTCAGTGTGATGGTGAGTGCTGTCTGTTAGTTCAGTGTGATGGTGAGTGCTGTCTGTTAGTTCAGTGTGATGATGAGTGTTGTCTGTTAGTTCAGTGTGATGGTGGTGCTGTGCTGTTGTTGGTTCAGTGTAATGGTGAGTGCTGTTTGTTGGTTCAGTGTAATGAGTGCTGTTTGTTAGTTCAGTGTGATGGTGAGTGCTGTTTGTTCAGTGTGATGGTGAGTGCTGTTTGTTGGTTCAGTGTGATGAGTGCTGTTTGTTAGCTCAGTGTGATGGTGAGTGCTGTTTGTTAGTTCAGTGTGATGGGTGAGTGCTGTCTGTTAGTTCAGTGTGATGGTGAGTGCTGTCTGTTAGTTCAGTGTGATGATGAGTACTGTTTGTTGGTTCAGTGTGATGAGTGTTGTTTATTGGTTCAGTGTGATGGTGAGTGCTGTTTGTTAGTTCAGTGCGATGATGAGTGCTGTCTGTTAGTTCAGTGTAATGGGTGAGTGCTGTCTGTTAGTTCAATGTGATGATGAGTGCTGTTTGTCAGTTCAGTGTGATGATGAGTGCTATTTGTTGGTTCAGTGTGATGAGTGCTGTTTATTGGTTCAGTGTGTGACTGTGAGTGCTGTTTTTGCTGGGACTGCTGTTCAAGATGTCACAGACATGTGTCCAGACTTGCAGTCTGTACCTGTGCTGATGTTTACATCCGTCTAGTCACGCATGGTCATGAGTTCTGCTTCTGCGCATCCCACGAGCTGAACGTCTAACCAGCAAAATAGGGATGGTAAAGAAGCTGCTTTCCATGAACATGGAAGAGCTGCAGCCTTTTTCCTTTCTTTTGTAAGTGGTGAAGAATCATGTAGGAGAAATGTGAAGAAACTCTTCTCTTCAGATGACAGTTTTTTTTCGTAATCTTCCGTTCTTTAGAAATCTTTGGTGCATGTGTTTTCTCCAGAGATGTCTGTTTTTGTAGATCTGTTCCCATTGGGTTTTTTTTTAATGTAAAGGTTTCTGTGTTACCCATGAAAACATTGAACTGACAGATCATGAGAATGATTATTTTGTTGCTGAATATATAATATGAATAAGACTGTGTTACCAATAAACCTACCATGAAATTTCACTGCTGTCAAAGGCACATTCAGTTCTGTTACTTCACTGTGGTATAGAGAACTGCAGAAGAATCATGTCCAAAGGCAAATATTGCATCTTTTGTGCTGATAAGTGAAATGTTGATGGCTCTGGTTTTGTTTTTTTTTTATAGATAGCTCTTTACTGAAGGAATGCTGAAAATGTTAAATGTCATTTTAAACATGGTCTTTGTGTGTCTTTTTAACAGGAGAGAGAGATGCTGTATGCTTGAAGGAGAGGGAGACTGGGTTTTCATGGGAGCATGCAGTTCTGTATGGGTGGTGTGAGCAAGCTGAACAACATCAGGGACCAAGTGGTTGTCTTGATAGTTTTGTTGTTGCTTCTGTTTGCTTTACAGTGCAGGCGACTGCAGTGCTGCATGAGTAACTGAGTGTTAACATGTGTTACATGCTCCTTCATTTAAATCATGATTTATCAGATTTTTTTTTTTTTCTCTATAAATTCAGTGGGTGAAAAGGAAAGAATAGATGTTACAGTGTGTGCAGTCTCTGTCTCAGAATGAATGGCAAGGCATCAGTTAAAAGTCAAAAGGTGAACAGCTTGACTGGGGGGGGCAGTGAACAGTTCAAAGTTCACTGAGTCAGGCAGCGCAGCGTACCCAACCCAGACAGGCAGGCCCAACTTCTCTCCTTTCACCACCCAAATCTTCCCTGACAGAATGGAGAACCTGTTTACTGCTGAATAGACAGATACGGTTTTCATCCTGTAGAAATCTGACCCCGAGAGTCAAAGCATCAGAATCACATTTCAAAATACTCGTCAGTTGATATTCATCTGTTCTATCAATTCATCAAAAAAATAATCTATATTTTCTGGTCTCTGAAGGCTAAATCTTTTACTCTTGATTTTAAGACAAACTTCCCTTTCCACTTCAATTTGATTATTCATGTTTTGTTTTTGCCTTTAACTTTTGTTTGTGTTGGTCTTATTTGAGGCACTTTTCTTACACAGAGATGCCTAGTGCTATGCTTTTGGGTGTAGCATCCCACTGTTTCAATGACAATGCTATCTGCTACAAAAATCGTAGAGGAACTTAATGGATTTAGCTGCAGCTTAGATGGAAACGAGACTGTAGACTGACTTCATGAAAAATAAATGGCCACACTCGGGAAGAGAAAGAGAAGCAGAAGAAGAATTGCTAAAGACGTTCGCGATTTTGCTGCCTTATCAGTTGGTTTTGTTGTCAGCCATCTTGGTTGTTTCAGGTCAAGTCCAAACCCATTCAATATGTAATGAAATTTCCATTTTCTTATTCCGCCATCATATTATGTGCAAAGCAAAGGTTGACTGAAGATGCTGGAAAATCTGACCTATCGCATCACATATGAGTGCTATGCTTAAATTTGTTCTGTGTGCTTTTGAGGCCTTCACAGCTTACGGGCAAGGTGACCTCTTCAATTTGAGGGAGTTCTGTTTTCACCTATGTAGAAACGCATCCTCCAGTAGCAACTCTGATGAGTTCTTCCTACAGAGAAGCAGCTTTCCCTTACTGGATTGCTGACCTCTCCTTTGAATAAAAGTAGACCCTCACTGGAGAAGGATTCTTTCTGCTTGCCTCTTCCCAGGGCAAGTCTGTCACTTGCGTTCCTGAATTTATGTCAAGACAGCTTTACAGTAAACGCTGTGTCTGACTTGGCGAAACATGGTTTGGAAAGGTGCCAGTTTGACTCCAAACGTTCTGCTTACAATTGGTTCGGCAATCGATATCCGACGGTCAGATAAGTATGTGAGTGTGTGTGTGTGTGTGTGTGTGTGGTGTGTGTGTGTGTTCCTCAGCTACTGTGCCGGTGTATGACTTGGAGCATATTTACATTTATTGCTTCAAAACCAGCCCAGAGGCAATGTTATATGCTGATAACCGGAGTCATTCGGGGGGGGGGGGGGGGGGGGGGGGGGGGGTGTCACCGATCAAATATTATGTTGAAACAATAACACAAATAGGGAATGGCCCTACCGGCAAGTAGAACAGAAGAATGGACAGTGTTGTAGGCCATCCACTGTCAGCCTCACTGCAGTTACCTAAGTACCGGGCTACAGCAGGTGTATATCCAACATATCGGTTGTGAGAGAGACCGAGAGAGTTAAAATGAGACAGCAGTTGTGTAGCTTTAATTACGCATTGATCCTAGCAATGGTATCATTCAACAATTCATAACTATAGAGTTAGAAATACTCGAATATAGTATCTGTGAGATGTTTCAGGATCTACACAAACAGCATCTGACATTGTAAAGAAGACTTCCAGATAAACAAGAAGATCCTTAGCTGAAGAGTCGCGTGCCTTCACAGCGATGCTGCTAAACTTCTCCCCCCAACCTAAGGTCTCCTGTGTAGCCATGTCACTACGCACATGACGATGGCCGCCTGCTTCGAACTTCGAGTCATACTGTTAGGAGAAGCAGACGGCAATACAGGGAAGAGGGAGACGGACAAGAAGCAGCACAGACAAACACTCTTTCCTCTGTCTGGGCAAAGTGAACCCACCCCTGTGTCGTATCTCTCTCTCTCTCTCTCTCTCTCTCTCTCTCTCTCTCTCTCTCTCTCTCTCTCTCACACACACACACACACACACACACACACACACACACACACACACGCACGCACGCACACACACACACACACACACACACACACTCAAACACACATACACACACACACAAACACACACACACACACAGAAATAACACTAAAATACATCATCAAACATAATTCCAAGAGTTTTGTCAATATTCATGGCCACTTTACGGGCCACAGTTCAGACCTAATCATGCCGACAACAGTGAACCAAATATCACGTGCACTGCTGTCACTATTTCGCAGGAGATGATAAGCACGGTAAGCTCTCCTCTTAACACCTTTCTAAAAGATTGATGGACCTTTTTTCCCTGTGTGTAAACAAGCTTATGGGAAGTTCTCCCTTTGACCCTCACCCCACCCCCACCCCACCCCCCTTCACATCCGCCCCCCCCCCCCCCCCCCCCCCCCCCCCCCCCCCCCCCAGCCTCTCC
>JADBJO010000227.1:322500-325000 GCA_016801955.1 Conus betulinus | reverse complement strand
GCACCAGGACCACGCCCTCATCTTCAGCCACGCCCTCGGGGTGGGGGATGAAGACGGGCTCCACTGGGTAGTGGTGAGGCAGAGTCCAGCTCCGGTCACCCCCGGCGCCGCACATGTCTCGTTTGACGATGGCCACCTTGCTGAGAGTCCGGTGGTCCGTTTTGATCACCAGCCCGTACACGTAGCAGTAGTGGCGGGAGAGGTAGCGCTCGTTGAGGGTGGGCATGTCCAGGAAGTTGATGAATGCGGGTTGAGGCGCGGTCATGTGAACACGGGTGACGGTCCCGTGACAGCAGGTTCACCTCATAGCGCTGGAGCTGGGCGTGGGCCGGGAAGCTGTTCCGTGCCGCAGGGTCACGCAGAATAGGAAGCTGCAAGCTGCCGACGAAGGAAGGGTCCGGTAGGTGGGAGAGGAGAGGTCCATGATGAGGCGCTCCTGGTCCAGGTTGTAGGCGTTGACATGGTGCATGGTGAAGACATTATCCATGGTCATCTCCACCATCCGCCCCGTCTTCAACTCTACCACGTAGAGAGTAGCAGCCTCGTCCTGGTGCCAGTCCAAACACTGGAACGGGGTGGCCCTGACCACCATGCACATGACGTTGACATAGAAAGGGTGCGCCAGGAGCAGGGCGTGGGTCGCCGTCACGGAGAAGGAATGCATGTAGGCGATCTTCTCCACCGGCCAGCTGGCCACGATCTCCCGCTGCTGCGTGGACTTCACTCGGACCAGCTGCATCAGGTTGCCGGACCAAGGGAACAGCGACATGCTGGAGAGGAACGTCAGGTGATGCTCGGTGCCGGGTTCTGGCAAAGGATGCGCCGAAGACAGCAGACTCAGGAAGCTGGTGATGCCCAGGCTCTCGGCCAGGCTCTGATACAGCGTTCCCGTCACTGGAGAATACGTGGTGAGGCTGCGAGGACTGAATGTGTACCCCTTCCAGTAGTCGCTCAAGGCCAGGTAGTCATGTCCGCTGCCCCCTGACCTGGGAAACTTGTAGACGTTGACGTTCATGTTGTCCAGACCTCGTACTAAAGCACGGAAGCGATCCAGGAAGCTGGGAGGAGGCTGGGGCGCCTCAAGGGTCAGGTAGGGAGAGATGGTGCGGCCCTCCATGGAGGCGTTGTAGAAGCTGGTGGTCAGGAAACGGGGTACTACTGAAGAAGGCGGATCCGTTTCCGGTGAAACGCCAGCTGGACAGCTTGGCAAATCCGTCAAACGTGTGCAGGAAGGTGCGATCCCCGTTCTCAAACAGCCCCAGACCGTTCCGCACCTGAAACACAGAAGATGGCATTCCTACCGCGCTCCCTCTGTCATCACATTGTGTGATGTACGTGCATTTCAAATGTCTCCTTGTGTGCTCTGTGTTGTCTTTCTGCTGGGGCGATTCGGTGACGTAAACAGCATTCGTTTGGAGATATGGGCGTCTATTTATTTCATCATGGGAGCAAGAGTTGCTGTACTTGTTCTTTGATTTATTTTCTTTAAATCAAAATGTCGATGATGGAGTCGACAGACGTCCCTCAAAATTATAGACTGGATTGTCAGGGAAGAGTCATTTTGCCGAAGCAGTTTTCAGGCTTGCATTTGGGGAGGGAGACTCCATCCCCACTAGACCTATCTCCACCTCTCACCCCCACTGCCCACGACACACACCAAGCCCGTGTGTTCTACTGTGGTCAGACCAATGGATGCAACATCGATCGTTTCCAGTTTTTTTCTTCATTCTTTATCTCCGGTCCTGTCTACCGTGATCTGTTCAGCACATTACTCCCAAATCGTTCTCTCCCCCCCCACCCCACCATCCTCCCGATCCTCCCATTGCTATCGCCCGCCCTTTCGTCCACCCCATTGCCCAAGTCCCCACTTCTCCACATCACAGCTAGTTACCTAGTCCATGTCTTCTCTTGTGTCCGGCTCACGGATAGGGTATGGCGGGTGGGGGGTGGGGGGGTGGGGGGGGGGAGGCAAGAGTAGATGGGAATAATCAATGTCAACGAGGTCGCCATTAATTGCTATGAGCATAGCTTTTTCATTACAGACAATAACAAATCAGTAACTTCGCTTTCTAACCATGGTCAGGACCTAGACACTATCCACTGTAAACACCTTCTCTCTCCCCTTCCCCCAAAGAGACAGTCTCGTGAAACCTGACTCACCTATTTGGTTTCAAGTTAATGGTTCTCAAATGACCTTGAAAGGTAAAGATCAAAAGGGGACTGATCAGGCAGGCTTTTCAATGAACGAGTGGGGAGTGGGGTGGGAGGTTTCTTTTTCTCAGTTTTCAAATACGATGCACCCGAATGTAACTCGCTTAATCTTGTCCAGACATTTATTTCAGTCACCAATAGACATGGGCATGGCAGTCCGCGGTTTTGCCCTCGGTCACAGTATTTCATTACTCCTCCTTCCCCCATTTCAATCATCCACGCTGGAAAGAAACACAGACGTAGAGGGATAGTGGGGGATTGGGGGAAAGGGAGTAAGAATGAATGGGAG
>JADBJO010000227.1:290000-317500 GCA_016801955.1 Conus betulinus | reverse complement strand
GCCATTCCCGGGTGTTCTGATAACACTCCCACAGGAGCTGAAAGTTGAGCAGCAATCCACACACAGCCAACAGTTCTCTCCACAAGAGAGAATTCAGTGTATCCCCTACTACAGTGTCAGCAACGGTTAGCGCATTGTCCTTCAATGCCTTCACTTTTCGGTTTTTGTCTAAACACATCCTGCACTTGAGTCATCCGAACTGATCATTCTTCGACTGTTTCTATGTCGTTTTATAGCTCTTACACTTGAAAGAAGCAACTGCCGTATAAAAACAAGAAAAGCAAAACCAATGATTATGATTCATGTCATCAATACTCGCCCCACGATTGACGAGCATGAGGCGCAAAGGGTGCTTGAGGCAAATGGGAAAAGAGGAAAGGATGAAGATACAAGTTAAATCACACACCTGCACTGATGTGGGTGGACGCGTAAACGGTATCGTTCGCACACGCGTGCGTGCGCACGCACGCACGCACGCACGCACGCACGCACACACACACACACACACACACACACACACACACACACACACACACACACACACACACACACACACACGCACGCACACATCACAGAAACCCACCAAGAGAATACTTCGCAAGTTCTCACTGCTGTGCATGTCGGCCACTTATTTCATCGGCGCCTTTGGGCAGCATCAGCCCACCTCCTCTCCTGCACTGCCAGCCTCAGCCTCCAGCCCCCCCCCCCCCCCCCCCCCCCCACACACACACACACACACACACCCCTCCCCCTGCTTGACTGGCTGGCTGTTTTAAGGGTTGTGTGAATGAATGACTTGTGAGTTGACTTCCATGTGGTGACAGCCCTGGTGTGGCCCTTTGCAGTCGCCTGGGCGATAATAGGGTTCATACAGGCTTGGAGAAACAAAATTCCCAACCTTTTCCCAGCCTTTCCCGACCCCAGCACTAGTTTTCCCAACCACGTTGCATCTCATACACATACGGTGACATCAGGTAAATTGTCATTTTCTATACACTACATCCTGCTTGATTTAAAAGAAATGAAGAAACTCACCAGTCTCGATTTTCGGACAATTAGAATTTATTTGTTTGGGCCTTTGCTGTTTGGTTTACTGCGGACTGTGGTGTGTCTCTATTTGACGCCAGGAGCACAGACACAACCAGCCGTGACTCCTTGATGAGTCCGATCCAGCGGACGAAAGGCCTCGGAGCAGGCAATACAAAACAGATCTGTCTTCAGGAGGTATTGCCATGGTTCCTTCATGCGGCTAGTGAAGAGTTTCAAATTTATAACAGATTTTTCTTATTTCATGTTCCCATTTTCTTCTTCATCTTCCCCCCCCCCCCCCCCCCCCCTCCCCCGCCTTAAGTTCAAATCTGTGCTAAGTCATTACTGTGATGACGGAGGGGTTGTGCTAAGCTTGGACCCCCCCCCCCCCCCCCCCCCCCCCCCCCCCCCCCCCCCCCCCCCCCCCCCCCCCCCCCCCCCCCCCCTACGCTGTTCGATTTGTCTGACTTTATTCAAGTTTAAAGGGTGCCAGTTTTGAATGAAAGTTACTCTGTGTTAGGTTTTTCAAGACTTCCCTATAACTGTTCCCTGCCTCAAAAACTTAATATGAAAAAAAAAGAAAAACAAAGAAGTAAACAAAACCTCCGTGGAACATTGCAGAAATATTTTCGTTCACTGTTTATTGTATTCTTCTCTCTCTCTCTCTCTCTCTCTCTCTCTCTCTCTCTCTCTCTCTCTCTCTCTCTCTCTCTCTCTCTCTCTCTCTCTCAACAACATTAAACCGGTTCTTAGTGCCTCGAAACCAGTATTTGCTTTAATGAACAAGAAATGCCTGTGTACTTGAAGATGGCTGTTTCGTGAATCACCGTTCGCTCTTCCTCCGGCAATGCTGATGGCACTGTTTTGGTGACACAACGTTCCTTTTTGGGAACTGACGTTTCTTACATCCTCTTTCGCCTTAGCATATTATATACTACGTAGTTGCGTGTGTGCGTGCGTGCGCGCGTGCTAGAGAATTTTAGTGTGTGTCTGCGTGTTAGTGTCCTTGGTTCCCGAAGAGCCAGAGACAAATGTGAAAAGAAAATCTCCTTCTATCTGTTACTCAGGGGAATAAACAAAATCAAGCGATCTCTATCTCTCTCTCTCTCTCTCTCTCTCTCTCTCTCTCTCTCTCTCTCTCTGTGTGTGTGTGTGTGTGTGTGTGTGTGTGTGTGTGTGTGTGTCTGTCTGTCTGTCTGTCTGTCTCTCTCTCTCTCTCTCTCTCTGTCCGTCTCTCTCTCTCTCTCTGTGTCTCTGTGTGTATGTGCGCGCGTCTCTCGTGCGTGCGTGCGTGTGTGTGTGTGCGCGCGCGTGCTTGCGTGTGTGCGTCTCTCTCTCTCTCTCTCTCTCTCTCTCTCTCTCTCTCTCTCTCTCTCTCTCTCTCTCTCTCTCTTTATAAAACGCTAATATTTTCCATCACTTTTCGGAAGGCTGCTCTCATGTTAGCTCTGTCGCCACGTTTTGATATATTACACTCATCAAAACGGCTTTACAGCCTGATGGAATGTGTGGACATTGCCACGAAACTGCGAATTGGTATTACGGACACATCTGATCAATGCTAGATGTTCCAAAGTTGAAGATCTAACCTCCGTTGTACTTAAGATTTTGTTACGTTGCAATCACTCTAAGATGGTCAATTACTGTATAAAGTCACAGTTACGATCTCTGCAAAAGGAACTTGAAAAAAAATCAAAATCAAGCATAACGAATGGTTGAATACTGGCTAGTATTGACACATCAGGGAACGTACTTGCATATTTAAATAGCATTGAAGAAAATAAGGGCAGCATGTACATAATAAGAAAAAAAATTCTTCCAGCCCCCCCCCCCCCCCCCCCCCCCCCCCCCCCCCCCACCTCAAAAGATATATTTGTCAAAAAAAAAAAATTTTAAATGGGTAATTATACACGGGATAAATTCCTTCTTTCATTTCTGGAAAATCAGGAGAGCAACGGAAGGAGGTGGGGGGGGGGGGGGGGGGGGGGGGAGTGGAGGGGGGGGGGGTGTACACGCAACTGTTTTCCATTACATCTGAAATGTAATGCTAATTAATGCCGCTAAGCAGAGTTATGACAGTTGTTCAGCGCGTTTATCCCTACTCCAGCTCCCACCATCCCTCGAAGTTACCTCACCACATCTACTCTCGCTGGAACATTGATGTCGCCTCGTTTCGTTATGGATACTGTGGTCATCCCCACATTTCCCCTGTCCTGCCACCAGCTGCTGAGTCGCTAGAGCATCGACCCCAAGTTCAGCAATACTCCATATCTTAGTGCGTTTGGTAAGACACTGGTCGATTTTTATCTTACGTGAAATGACACATAGGCCTATATGTGTTAAAAAGTTCGTCCCTCTCTGCCCCATCAGTCTGTAGGCTAGGTGTGGACTACGTAAGACAAGTAACAGAGCAAACGTCGAGGAACTAGATGTTAGTATGTCTAATGATGGAGAGAAACAGGGTGGGCATGCTGTACTCACCAGGGTGCCAGCCAGGTGGGAGCAGCGGGGTGGGGTGGGGGTACTGTACTGTCTAATGTCTATGATGGAGAGGAACGGGTGGGCATGCTGTACTCACCAGGGTGCCAGACAGCCAGTATGTCTAATGATGGAGAGGAACGGGGTGGGCATGCCGTACTCACCAGGGTGCCAGACAGCCAGGGGGGAGAGGAGCGGAGGCGGAGGGGGGGGGGGGGGGTGCTGTACTCACCAGGGTGCCAGACAGCCAGGTGGGAGAGGAGCGGGGGGGGGGGGGATAGTGTACTCACCAGGGTGCCAGACAGCCAGGCGGGAGGGGAAGGGGGGGGGGGGGGGGTGAGGGGATGGTGTACTCACCAGGGTGCCAGACAGCCAGGTGGGAGAGGAGCGGGGCGGGGGGGGGGGGGGGATGGTGTACTCACCAGGGTGCCAGACAGCCAGGTGGGAAGAGGGGGGGGGGGGGGGGGGTATGGTGTAGACACTCACCAGGGTGTCAGACAGCCAGGTGGGAGAGGAGCGGGGGGGAGGGGGGGAGAGATGCTGTACTCACCAGGGTGCCAGACAGCCAGGTGGGCAAAGGGGAACGGGTGGAGATGCGGTACTCACCAGGGTGCCAGACAGCCAGGTGGGGGGGAACGGGGTGGAGATGCGGTACTCACCAGGGTGCCAGACAGCCAGGTGGGCAAAGGGGAACGGGGTGGAGATGCTGTACTCACCAGGGTGCCAGACAGCCAGGTGGGCAAAGGGGAACGGGGTGGAGATGCTGTACTCACCAGGGTGCCAGACAGCCAGGTGGGCAAAGGGGGGGGTGGAAAACAGAGAGGCAGGTGGGCGTCAAAAGCATTTCTTCTCTCTCTGTTGGACTGGAACAGCAAGGAGAAGCCATAGTCATCGTCGGTGCCCTTGTCGTCGTTGATGATATCGTTGTCGTCTTTTGGCCCCAAACACTACCACCAAAAGTATCAACAGCTCGACTGCAACGATGCCAGACCAACACCTCTTGTTTGCCATGAAAGCAGGGGACGGGATGATTCTGGAGGGGATTCAAGTCTGATCAGCTGAAGCCCAGAGAGTAGCTGCCTAGGTTCCTCTGCCTTATTTCCAGTTCTGGGAGGATCAGGCACTGGACAAAGGACACATGGGTGTGCTCGTGGGTGTGAATGTGTGTGAATATATTATCGTCCATCACTGGGTTTTGGTCATACCAACGGGTAATGTTTTGCGTCACAGCTGGAGAACGAGATGAACACTGCACACAATACTACAGCATCGGTAATAGGGATGGAAGCAGTGTTCTCTGTTCAACATCGCCAAAACTTAATGACAGGAGGATTCTTAAATGGCATCTGAACATCTTCATTCCGGCCAACCAGAAAATGTGCTGAACAATTCGACCTTTCCCCCCTTCAAATACCAGAATAAAAAACTGCTTGGTTTTAGGGAGCTGTTTCAAGTTTGTTGGTTTTTTTTGTT
The DNA here is from genome assembly GCA_016801955.1 of Conus betulinus. Classification (NCBI taxonomy): domain Eukaryota; kingdom Metazoa; phylum Mollusca; class Gastropoda; order Neogastropoda; family Conidae; genus Conus; species Conus betulinus. Next base: position 312,520 of record JADBJO010000227.1, on the reverse strand, counting down.
GTTGTTGTTGTTGTCGTCGTCTTGGGAGAAACTGTTTTCAAAGCCATTCGACGCCGCCCCTGACTAAGACAATGTCTGTTGATGTTTACAGAAACACGCACGCAATAATGCAGCACACTGTGTGGAGAACGCCATCAGAGTAATTCTCCCAATGTAGTGTCCATGTTCGAGACGAAGATGCATTTGCGAACACTATTACACATTTACACGTCATATAACACTTCCAGATCAGTACCACACAACCGCCGTGTCCTCTTGTGCACAGCCTCAGCCATTCCGATTGGGACTGCGTTTGTCCAGAAAGTCACACTTTGATGCATCGTCGTCTCACTACTTCCATGAGGTCATCACCGGAAGTGTTTTGCTTGAACCAGAATGAGTCATGAAGGATGAGTTTGTGTCACTCATAAACATCTTCATGTCTCACTGAGTACCTGCTATCCGGACATCCGCTGGCAGCTTTCCATTTCTACCGATTTCCTACGAGTGGTGAGACTCCCGAACTATCAGCCTTCGGCTGTCAACGACATTATGATTCACCGTCCATTTTATTGTGGTTTGTGAAGCCAGAGTCCTCTACAGACGCCCAAGTAGGCCTATATATCATCCGCCCCGACATCCGTTCCTACAGGAAGAAAAGACTGCCGTCACACGCGGAATGAAGTTTTCAAGTCAGGGGGGATACTTGTGCACTGTGGTCACGTGCCAAGCATACCATCGCCTTCACAATGGTCTTGTGCAGCTGGGCTTTTCAAGGACGTCTAGTGTGACCTCAGTTTCATTGGCCGCTGGGACGTGAAGTTCACAGTATGAGATAGGTGTTGAAAGCCTGCCAGACTTCATGATGATTGAGGCGGGAGCAAATATGTGGGGAAAGCTCTCTCTCTCTCTCTCTCTCTCTCTCTCTCTCTCTCTCTCTCTCGAGTGGCGTGGCGTGAGTGAGTGTGTGTGTGTGTGTGTGTGTGTGTGCGCTCGCGCGCGCGCGTGCCCTAGAGCGTGTGTACGTGCGTGCGTGCACGTGTTAGTGCGCGCGCACGCGCGCGCGCGCGCGCGCGCGCGTGTGTGTGTGTGGTGTGTGCCGTGAGTGAACAAATGCATATTATCCGGCGTTGTCTGTACGAATACTCCAATCTCTGTCGTCTCTCCCAACTCCACTCTGCACCTCTCGCCGTCTCTCTCTCTGTAGCACAATACGTGCAAATGTAATTTCCCCAATCCCATTTCCCCGTCCCTTCCCACCATCCACTAACTACCCAATTTCACTGCTCCCTAGTATACGCCTCGGGTAAACAAAAAAAAAAAAGTGAAAAATGAAAAATTTAGTTACAAATTTGAATTAGGAGGAAGATTCTAGGGAGAGCTTGACAGCAGGTCTCAGAGAAGAGACCTTCCCCAGACAAGCGTTTCGGCCCTGAACTCCCCACACACTGAGGGGGCCGGGCCACAACCTGGTCATCAGTTCTCCATGCCCTTTTACTGCCAGTTTTTTTTTTTTCCCCTCTGGCGCTGCCGGGATTGCAGTTCGCAGCTTGTGGATGGATGGGCGTCTCCAGGTGTCGCCTGTTTAGATGAACGTCTTATCCATCTTGCTATGAGACGCCTGTTCAAAGTTAGGAAACTAAAGCCTTTCGAGGTTCACTTTGGTCCTCCTCCACCAGATCCAGCTGAAACTCTCTTTAGATGCCTCTGCCGTGGTCTTTATGGTTCTGGTCCTTTTCATGCAGGAAATCGCTATGTTTTTACCATGAGATGAAATCATATGCTGATGAGCCTAAAAAGTCCACATGCTTCAACCCTAGGGTAAGGACTTTGGCTTGGAAGTCTTATTTCCTCAAGCTCCTGGCTAGACTGGCAGACTTCTCAGTGTTGTAGATGTGAGCATGCTCCGTTCAGCTGTCATATGGCACACAGACTGGCAGACTTCTCAGTGTTGTAGATGTGAGCATGCTCCGTTCAGCTGTCATATGGCACACAGACTGGCAGACTTCTCAGTGTTGTAGATGTGAGCATGCTCCGTTCCGCTGTCATATGGCACACAGGCTGACAGACTTCTCAGTGTTGTAGATGTGAGCATGCTCCGTTCCGCTGTCATATGGCACACAGGCTGACAGACTTCTCAGTGTTGTAGATGTGAGCATGCTCCGTTCCGCTGTCATATGGCACTGTGGGTTCAGGCAGAATTGTTTGTTTTGATGAACCTGAATGGAGAACTATGTCTGGTCTCATACCACTCTTTCAGATGATCTCTGTATGGTTTTTTCCCATCCTTTAAGGTCTGTTGTGCCCTCCCAAACATCCTCTCCATCTAGTAAACGCCACTTCCAAGCTCTGGATGTCAGGGGCTGCTGTTCCAGATCATGGCCTGTGACCTTCTGCCGCGTTGGATGTCGATGCTGCGGCTTTGCTGTCGTAGTGTTTCCTCTTGCAATGATAACACACATGTACAATCGCTTTAAACACTAGATTGTGTCTTCATGTTCACTTTCCCCTGGGTTAGATCTGCTCTGCCTAAACTGAAAACATGTTCCCTGTTTGTTTGCCTTGACAGAGGGACACACAGGTACGTCTGATTTCCACCATTTTACCAGGTTTGTTCTAGAGGGCAGGAGGTTACAGACATATCTGAGGACGACGCTGACACTGAGAGGTGTCATGTACCATACGTCATTCCAGCTGAGTGTTCTTTGGAGCACGTTTTCACACGTAGTTCACTGCCCCTGCTAACTTCGCTGGACTGCCTTCTGGATTCTCATGGCATCCTCTTCCTTCTTCATCTCTGTATTTCTGTCTCTCTCTTTGCCTTCTCTTTTACCTTTGACCCACCATTCCTATTCCGTCGACCCCAGCTCCTGTCTGTTGGTTTGTGTGTGTCCTGTTATTATCCCGATCTTAACATTTTCCTTTGCCCATCTTAAGTGCCACCTCAACTTTTCATTTTCAGCCAATCTTTAGATTGGGCTTGATTGTCTCCCAAACTTCGGTTCGGAGTCCTCGAGCATCGTTAGTGACACATAGCTCCACTTACTTTGTACTCCCTCAGGATGATGTCAGGAGGGCTTTCAGCTTTGCCTTGCAGCAACTTTGAGCGTAACTTTAGTGAGACCTGGTAGGACACCCAGCCGTTTCTTTGTGTACTTGCTGATTTTGGGATGTTACTGATTCCATTGCGCTTGTGCTGATATGGCACATGGTATATATCCCACTGATTGCTGATATGGTACATCGGTATACATCCCACTGATTGCTGATATGGTACATCGGTATACATCCCACTGATTGCTGATATGGTACATCGGTATACATCCCACTGATTGCTGATATGGTACATCGGTATACATCCCACTGATTGCTGATATGGTACATCGGTATACATCCCACTGATTGCTGATGTGATACATCGGTATACATCCCACTGATTGCTGATATGGTACATCAGTATACATCCCACTGATTGTTGATATGGCACATCGGTAGAGGCCAAGAGGGCTTCGGGATCATCATGAACTGCACACAGCAGACCCTAGATTTACCAGTGAGAATACACAGGTCGGTTATCTGCGGGATTTCTTCTTTCGTTTGCTTGGTTTCTTTTTCCCTCTTTGTATCTCCCATTCAGTCATGCTACCCTTTTTCAACGCTCTTGACTAGTTCTGCTGTCACTGTTGGAATGGCTTGATTGGCTACATTGATTGGCTACATTGATTGGCTACTGTGAAGGTAACTGCTTCAGCTAAATTTTCATTCCACAGGGACAGGCTCCGTGATTTCTCTGGTTTGAAACTCGCCCTTGATGGAGTAACTAATTGTCTATGCCCCATCTTCCTTGATGGAAAGGACTGTTAAAAGCTTTTAGAAAGGGCACTTGGTATCCAGTCCCGAGGTCTGCTAAATCCTTATCACTCATGGCTGCCTTCATAATGACGTCCTTTGCCAGCACAAACAATATTGGAGAAACTGCACAACTCTTTGCTATGCCAGTTTCCAGGTTAATTCTGTCTGTTGCGTACGCCTTTGCTGAGAACCTCAATTAGAGCCAGTATTTCTCGGAATTGCTTTGGAACTTAACACATCTCAAAGGCCAGTTAAATCATCATAACATGGAGATGATCAAAATCGAGCTACACCACGTCGAGGTTCTGCCTTAGCTCTTCGGATTGCTCTCAAATCATAGTGGCATGTTCTACACAGCTTCTACACAGCCAGACACTCCTGGGACGCCTCCCTTGTGGACGGAAAAATTCGAGTACTTATTTTCTGCGAAGGAAATATTATTTTTCTCAACGTTCAGAAGTGACATCAGTCTGAACTGCCTGATGTCCTTCGAGTGTTGCTGTTCAGGGGTGTACACAGCAGCAGCAGCAGCTCTCATGTATTGATCGCAGATTTTCAAGTGTCTCCATGCTGATCCTATCAGTTTGTTGAGGCACATAAGAGTATTGGGACATTTCTTACAGAGCAGATAGGGAATTGCACAAATATTGGAACATTTCTCATAGAGCAGACAGGGAATTGCACGAATATTGGGACATTTCTTATAGAGCAGACAGGGAATTGCACGAATATTGGGACATTTCTTACAGAGCAGAATTGCGCGAATATTGGGACATTTCTTATAGAGCAGAATTGCGCGAATATTGGGACATTTCTTATAGAGCAGAATTGCGCGAATATTGGGACATTTCCTGTACAGCAGATAGAGAATTGCAGAAATATTGGGACATTTCTTACAGAGCAGATAGGGAATTGCACGAATATTGGAACATTTCTTACAGAGCAGATAGGAATTGCACAAGATCCAGACGAAGATCTGGCTTTGGCTTTCTTATCCACTTTTTTCAACTTTTTTTTAAAACCTCATCTTGTGTTGGTGATTTGTTTTTGAGCTTTTTCTCTGGCACCTCAGGCCTCACCAAACCCTGAATTTCAGGCGATGTTTCGCTCTGAGGACTGGAGCATGTTTTCGTGAGATGCTGCCATAGAGCTCCTTTGTCCACCGATTTGACTCCTCAAATAGTTTGCGAACAACTGGGGCGAACTGAAGAAGCAATCATCAAAAAACAAAGCAAAACTCATAGCTTTGAAGACTAGCTAATTAAATGGAAGGGTCGTCTCAAAGCAGGTCATGCACTGTTCTCTGTATAGGTAAACAAAGGCGTATTAGAGCAGGTTGGAAACAACAAAGTATCGGGACATTTAGAGAAGACAGTTTAATCAACACTAGAAAACATTCTTGGAGTACATGTGAGCAACAAGTTGAATTTTTCACGGCACACAAAAATTCTAATGTTACAAAAGCCAACAAGATTTTGGACTTAACGAGGATTTTTTTTTCACCTTCTGGATGTTATTCTGCATGAGAATGATTTTTACCACCGTAAGTCATTGTGGGCACGTCTGGAATTCGGCAGCAACATTTCGTCTTAACATTTGGTGGGGAATAACGAACCGATGTTAAATGTACGCCAAAGAGTGATGAAGGTGTCTAATGGTGCTAGGACTCTCACCTGTACATGGTAACTTACAAAAGTGTGATGTGAGATACAAAAGAAACTCAGAGATACTTTTACGATATTGCAATTTAACCATACGTTCAGGGTGAAGAAAGATTAACACAGCATAATAGTGACAATAACAACAAAAATAATGATAACAATAAAATGATGACATAATAATGATATTAACAACAACAACACTAATGAGAATGATAAAAATAATATTAATAATAATCATCATAATATAATGACAATGAAGATGATGATAATTATAACAACAATAATAATGATAATAACAACAATAGCAATAATGTTGAAGATGAAGATGATGATGATGATGATGATGATGATGATGATGATGATGATGATGATGGTGGTGGTGGTGGTGGTGGTGGTGATGAAGATGATGATGATGATGATGATGATGATGATGATGATGATGATGATGATGATGATGATGATGATAGTAAAAATAGCAGCAGTAATAATAACAATACGAAAAATCACGGAATGAATTTTGAACAAAACTTTGGGGAAAGGTAGAATATGCCCTAGAGACAAACTCATTAAAAGTCACAGTGGTATGGAGCCAGATCAAAGAATGACTCTATTCAAGTTTTGAAAGGCTGTGCTAGTCTTGAATAAAGGTTAATTTCTAATTGTTCATTTCTCCAGTTCTTGTTGCTGTGTAGATGTCTTCAGTACAGGATGTGCGGGCAAGCTTGGAACATCCTTTTTGGGGATGTTTCCTTGTTTGTTCTGTGTGCTCTGTGCTGTCATGTCTGCTAGGCGATTCGGTGTCGTAAGCAGCATTCCTGTGGAGTTATGTTTTCTTGTGGGAGCAAGACTTACCTACTTGTTTGTTGTCCAGAAGAAAGAGTTTTTCGTACAAATTCTGAAGAAATAATACCTGGATGTAACGTTTAAAAGACAGACAGACAGACAGACAGACAGAAAGACAGAGAGCGAGAGAGAGAGAGAGAGAGAGAGAGAGAGAGAGAGAGAGAGAGAGAGAGTCTTGATGTATATATTTCAAAAACATACGAATATGATTCCTTCACAAACGTCATACAGCAGAGCTGTATGAAGACTTAGACTGAAATTCAGGCAATGGACGGTGCCAGCCCAGCGCCTACCTAATCCCTAATCTCTAATTCAGATGTGACCCTAATTTCCACACTAGCAAGTCGACTCTTGATGGGCAGAAAAAAATGGTTCTGTTCAAATCACAAGACTCGATGGTTCTCATTGCTATCAATGAAGGATTTCATATTCATGCTTTTAATGTCGTCCTTTCCATATTATCTTTCGTCCTCCCCATGCTTCTGTTATAGGGGGGGAACTGGAGTGCAATAGAGAAGATAACTGTATTTTAGGCTTCATCTCTGCAAGTCTGGACACGGGCCTAAAGTAGCCATAACTCACGTCACATTCCAAGAGCTCATTCGTGACTCTGTGCCAGGTAGTGCCATTCCTTTGGCTTTCAAACACGTCTGTTGGAAACTACCTAGCATGTAGCATGATGGGCAAAGAACCTGTGATTTCAACACGTTTGTTGGAAACGTCCTAGCATGTAGCATGATGGGCAGAGAAAAAAAGACAATCGACGTTCAGAAAAATTCTTAGAACATGTAAATCATATCTGTCGATTAATAGTCGAACAAGGCTCTGTGTATGTGCGCGCGCGCGCGCGCGCGCGCGTGTGTGTGTGTGTGTGTGTGTGTATGTATGTATGTGTGTGTGTGTCCAAAAACGGTACAAGCTATATTTAAATAGTATAAAAGCAGAAAGAAAAGAATTGAATTCAATCGAATATAGTTGGCATATGGCGTATGATTAGATGATACTAACTTCAACTCAAAGTGTAAGCAAAAACAAACAAACAAACAAAACAAATGAATAAAAAAAAAAACTAAAACAAAACAAAACAGAAACCGAAAACCCCCCATAACTTAGATTCGATTGCTACAGCCTTTGTAAACAAAGATGGTGTCTACTTTCACTTTTTTTGCCACATCGTGGCAGAATGGCCTCCTTCTTCCAGGCAAAACGGCTATCATCTGATGCCAGTCACACACTGAGTGACCTGCTTTCTCCCGGGGCTTCTCACAGCAGACAGGGGGGGGGGGGGGGGGGGTGGGGGGGGGGGGGGGGGGGGGGGGGGGGGGGGACATCACCATGAACTTGTACAATGTGGTAGGAATCGGCGTTACTACCCGGCCCCAGTGAACAAACTATGGATGGCATTGGGGGACGAAGAAGGACAGAGAAGATGTGGGAGGTGGGCAGAGGTGGAAAGGATTGCTAGACATCGGCAGTCTCTTGTTTTGTTGCCTTTGTGCCGAAACACTTGGCAAAATCACAGGAACACAAGAACGTCTCACGACTACATACAGCATGTGGTAATCTTCGACCACATTATCTTATGGATCCAGCGCGCCACCTGACATGGTGACAGGGAGATAATTCCTGTGAAGTTGTTCATCAGTCTCATTTCTCTTCTATAGATCCAGGCTTTGTCTGCACATCTTTCAACAAACCAAATAAAAACTCGGTTTCTGAAAACTGCGCGCTCTCTCGCAGACTGTTTGGTGTTTTTTACGTGGCAGAACACCGCGCACAGTTAGCTGCCAATTTCTCTACACCCCAAAAAGTCCAATACAGAAACTAAGGAATTCAATGATGGCAACTTTGCGATTGGTCCGGATCCTGCGGAACAGTTCCAAAGTATACAAGTGGAAGGACGATGATGTCTATTTGGCACCCTTCTCTCTCTCTCTCCTCTCTCTCTCTCTCTCTATCTCTCTCTCTCTCCTCTCTCTCTCTCTCTCTCTCTCTCTCTCTCTCTCTCTCTGTCTCTGGTCTGTGTGTGTGTGTGTGTGTGTGTGTGTGTTGTGTGTGTGTGTGTGTGTGTGTGTGTGTGAAGGTTCATACGGTACTGTGATTTCAAGAAACAGCTATCTACTTCAGGTCAGGAGAAAGCCAGGGCCCTCATGGCAATGACAGAGGAAGATGAAGAGTGCCAGCCAGTCAAGGAGGAACTACACTGACTTCAAAAGAAGACAGGAACAGGACTGCTGTCCGTCATCTATGCGGTAAGCCACCCGCCACAAAGTCACTTTGCTTTGATAAGACATGGAACAGGACTGTCTCTGTCATCTATGCGGGTAAGCCACCCGCCACAAAGTCACTTTGCTTTGATACGCCCCACCGCTACAAAGTGCGGGGTCGAATCACAGCAACGCCAAAAACAAAAAAAAAAAAAAAAAAAAGAAAGAAAAGGAAAGACAAGAAAAAAAGAAAAAAAGAAAGGAAAGGGAAAAGGTGTTTAAAGAAGAAGAAAAAGAAGAAGAAAATAACCCTAACATCAGTTATGGTTTCATGTGTTTGTAAGCGCGTAGGGCTTCGATCTATGTAAGATTAAGCGACATGAATAATCATTATTATTACTATTGTTATTATTTTTTATTGTTATTATTATTAAAGGCATTTAGGAGTCGTGAACTGCATGCAGTCTGGCCTCCGTAGAAAGTAAACAGTAAACAAGTAGGGTAACTTTTGCTCCTGTAAGAACTCTCAACTCCGTAGAAAGGTTTTCAGAGCCGAACAGCTTGTATGGTGGGGGCTTCTTATATGAAAACCCTCTGTTGTTGATCTCTCCTAAGAGTTTTTCTTTCTACAGTTGGAGTCAGTCTGGCCAAAAACAGTACACCCAACACCAGAGCGGCTCATAGCTTGAAAGATATTCGGATTTGATAAAGATATCGCGAGGAAAGGGGAGGGAAAGGGGGAATCACTCTCTCATTTCTTTTCCGGTGGAGGGAATTATCCTGCTCCACGTCTTCAGGCAGACTCTTGTTAGCGTATCTAGGCACACACACACACACACACACACACACACACACACCTCTTCTTTCTTCTTCTTCTTTCTTTGAGTGTCCACCTTCATCGAGCTGAAGATTCTGATCCAGACACTTTTGTGTGTATGACCTTTTTTTTTTTTTATCCCTCCATTAAGGCAGCCATACTCCAATTTCGGGGAAGGTGCATGCTATGTGTAACGTGTCATCCATACCAACGCCCAAACTGGCCTTCTCTTCCGAAAGTTGGTGATGGGATTTTTACGTGTGTGCAAGATGTTGTGCGTGCGTTCACACACGGAACCTCGGTTTATAGTCTCATTCGAAGGACTGTATGGGGAATAGAATCCGAACCAGTGTTAACTCCGAGGGAAAAATCCCCCTGTGCCGAAATTCGAACCCGTAAGCTCAGGATCACGAGTCCGGCGTTCTACCAGCTGAGCTATTCCGGTCCCCCCCCCCCCCCCTCTCTCTCTCTCTCTCTCTCTCTCTCTCTCTCTCTCTCTCTCTCTCTCTCTGTCCGCCTATACACGTGCGCAAGATACTACACGTGCGTTCACAAACGGAACGTTTGGACTCTTGTTCAGAGAACTCTCACTGGATGGAGTGTGAGGGGACACCCCCCCCCCCCCCCCCCCCCCCCCCCTCCACCTACCTCACCCTCTCAGCCGGTCAGTTTCGAAGACTGAAGACTCGAACCCGCAACACCAGCATCGCCAGGAATCACAAGTCCCGTCACGCTCCCCAAATTGAACTATTTTAATTGATGCTTGATGCAGAATAACAGTTTTCATGCATAAGTCATAATAAACATATCTCAGAGAGCGAGAGAGAGATAGAGAGCGAGCGAGCGAGCGAGCGAGAGAGAGAGAGAGAGAGAGAGAGAGAGTCCACTGCACCACAGATTGACAGTTAACGAAATACTGATCGACAGACCTATCAGTGTTCATGACAGACTGACACACTTGATGCAGGTGTCACCATCTTGTCAACGACGTTTCCGTCAGTGACTGACAGCGATGTGACTGACCTGTGCCTTATCATAACATTGTTGTCTGCACATTTCCGTTGACAGACACTGGCTGAGTGACTGAAGTTACTTTCCATCAATGTTTGTTCAGCTGCAAAACGACCCACAGGGAACGCAGTTGCGACACAGTCCTAGTATCGTGGTTGTGCGCAGGGAGGGGTTGGACGTTGCCTGCATCAGTTTTCACCGCCTATAGAGGTACACACTATGGTCACTTTGATCATGACTTTCCAATTCTCGTTTTGTGCACAATCACAAGGGTACCCACCCCCCGACTTCCTCTCCCGTATTCCTCCATTCCACCTCTCTCTCTCTCTCTCTCTCTCTCTCTCTCTCTCTCTCTCTCTCTCTCTCTCTCTTATGCTCCCCCATTCTATGCCTCTCTCTCTCTCTCTCTCTCTCTCTCTCTCTCTCTCTCTCTCTCTCTCTCTCTCTCTCCCTATGCTTCCCCATTCTCTCTCTCTCTCTCTCTCTCTCTCTCTCTCTCTCTCTCTCTCTCTCTCTCTCTCCTCTTTCTCTTTCTCTCTCTTATGCTCCTCCATTCCATGCCCTAAGCACACACCCCACCCCACCCCCACCTCTCTCTCTCTCTCTCTCTCTCTCTCTCTCTCTCTCTCTCTCTCGTCGTATGCTCCTCCATTCCATGCCCTAAGCATACGCCCCACCCCACCCCACCCCCACCCTCTCTCTCTCTCTCTCTCTCTCTCTCTCTCTCTCTCTCTCTCTCTCTCTCTCTCTTATGCTCCTCCATTCCATGCCCCTAAACACACACGCCCCACCCCATCCCACCCCCACCTCACTCTCTCTCTCTCTCTCTCTCTCTCTCTCTCTCTCGCTCTCTCTCTCTCTCTCTCTCTCTCTCTCTCTCTCTCTCTCTCTCTCTCTCTCTCTCTCTCTCTCTCAGTCCGCCCTTACACGTACGCAAGATACTACACGATCGTTAATGATTCTAAAATGTTCTGGTCATTGATAAGATCTGTAAATAAAAAGAGCTTTGTTTATAACGAAATCTCAGGTCAACTGTGGCATGATCATTTTAGGTATGTCTTCCATAATTTTGATAACAATATTATGGAGGAAGAGACCAATTTGGTAGAAGAAGAGAATGAAAAATGAGCCATTATTAAAATAATCTTATATCTATGGAAGAAGTCGTTGCTGGTATTAAACATTTAAAATCAGGAAAGAGCGCCGGACCTGACAGAATTGTAGCAGAAATGTTGAAACATGCAAATTCAACTGTAATCGTGTACCTTATCCATTTATTCGACAATGAAAAATGGCACCTTTCCATTAGAATGGGCAAAGTCTATTATTATACCTCTTTATAAAAAAAAATGTGAACAATCCCGACAACTATCGTGGAATAGCACTCACCAGCATTTTAAGTAAAGTCTATACTTACATACTAAATTAAAGGTTGACAGACTGGACTGAAAATGAAGAGAAAAATAACGGAGGAACAAGCAGGTTTTAGAGCCAATTACAGCACCAGAGATCATATGTTTACGCTATATTCACTGGTACATAAATATCTCCTCTGTAATACAAAACTCTATGTTGCATTTGTAGGTTTTAAGAAGGCTTTTGATTCTGTAAATCGCATTGCTCTGTGGAATGTACTTCATAAAAGTGGTGTCAACGGGAAATTGTACATGGCCATTAGAGGTATTTACAGCTCGGTGCTTTGCATGTGTGCTTGTGAAGAGTGAGTACTCAGATTATTTCAATTGTCCCAATGGAGTCAAACAAGGATGCCTGTTGTGAGTCCACAGTTGTTTTCTTTGTTTATAAACGAACTGGCTATGGACTGTCTTGTAAAGGAAAACAAAGTATACAGATGATATCTGCAGCAGTTGAGATCTTTTTATTACTGTTTGCTGATGATGTTATTCTTTTGTCTGGGACAGTCGTAGGTTTGCAAAATCAGTTAAATGTTTTGAAAGGACAAACAGATCGCCTAAGTTTAACAGTTAACTTGGATAAGACAAAGATCGTGGTCTTCAGAATGGGTGGTCATTTATCAATGCACGAAAAATGGTTTTATGGAAATACAAATGTACAAGTAGTCTATTCATATGAATATTTGGGAATGCTATTTTCAACAAAAAAAACTTTTCAGTATGCATGGGAAGACTCTTCCAGAAAAGATGAAAAAAGGGTGTCATAGAAAAATCTGAAATCTTTGCGAAAGCTGAATTGAATTGACTGTGATATATTCTGGAAAATGTTTGATGTACAGATAAAAACTCTACTTACCTATGCAGCTGAACTTTGGGGCTTAAGTGAGATTCCACAAGTGAAACAAGTGCATAAGTATGCTTTGAAATGTTTCCTAAGTGCCAATCCATTCATCCAACACCGTTTTATATGGAGAAATGGGCAGATACCCTTTGTATATAACAACATTTTTTAAATGTATAAAGTACTGGTTGAAAATTTTGAAACTACCACAGTCACGTTTGAGCAGACAGCCTATGATATGATGCTTTTACAAATGGAGAGAGGTAAGGAAAACTGGGCTTATAAAGTAAAGAAAAGTCCTTTCAGAGCAGGGTTTTGGAATCGTGTGGATGACCCAGGGAGTAGGAAATGAGCAACAGTTTATTGCAGAATTCAAAGATAGACTTATTTGTTCTTACAGAACTGGCATTCAGATATGGAATGTAAAGAATAGCATCGATGGTTCTTGTCATTTAAAATGTGTTTCATTCAGAAAAGTTTCTTAATGTCATAACAGATAAATGACACAGAATAAATTACGCAAGGTTCAGGTTAAGAACGTTAGGGTTCAATGCAAACAAAAGATGGTTTCAATATGGAACATCTACAGAAACACCTTGTCCTGCATGTGGAAATATAACTGACGGTGAAAGAACACTTTCTATTTCACTGTACTGCATACAACGAAGTGCAGGCAAAATGCTGGTTTTTCCAGCTAGACGAAGCCAAAAGACAAGATGTTAGTTTTGTGTTATCATCTGATGACGAACTTATAATTAAATCAGTTGCAAAATTTATTTGCAGAAGCACAGAAAATTAGACAGACGAAGGACAGTCACAATCGTAATAATGTGTTTTAAGAGAAATATGAATCAACAATTCTGTACATCACATGAAAAGGAAAAAAAAAAAGAGATGTATTTTCTTTTGTTTTAGTGGATGGTCGAGTTAGTCCACAATCTTACAATTTTGATTGTTTGTTTTTTCTAATATTATTACGGTACTAGTATGCACCATGTTTTTTGTTGTTGTTTTTTCTAATATTATTACGGTACTAGTATGCACCATGATATCCAGGAACGGATCGTCTTTTGTGTTTTGTAAGCTTTTGTGCTGATTATTTACACTGGATTTTTTCTGTAATATATGCTTGTGATGAAAGAAGAAGAAAAGGTTATTGTCCTGTTATCCCCCTTGTCAAAAGACCTTTTTTGGGGGGTGATGACAATAAAATATCAAAGTGTCAAAGTGTCAAGTCTCTCTTTCTCTCTCTCTCTCTCTCTCTCTCTCTCTCTCTCTCTCTGTCCGCCTATACACGCGCGCAAGATACTACACGTGCGTTCACACACGGAACGTTTGTACTGTCGTTCAGAGGACACTCACTGGATGGAGTGTGAGGGGAACTCCCCCCCCCCCCCCCCCCCCCCCCCCCCCCACCTCCTCGCTCCCCCACCTCTCACTCTCAGCCGGTCAGTTTCGAAGACTGAAGACTCGAATCCGCAACACCAGCATCACCAGGAATCACAAGTCCCCGTGATGCTCTGCAAATTGAAACTATTTTAATTAATACTTGATGCAGAATAACAGTTTTTATGCATAAGTTATAATAAACATATATCAGAGAGAGAGAGAGAGAGAGAGAGAGAGAGAGAGAGAGTCAATGCACCACAGATTGACAGTTAACGAAATTCTGATCGACACACCTATCAGTGTTCATGACAGACTGACGCACTTGATGCGGGTGACACCATCTTGTCAACGATGTTTCCGTCAGTGACTGACAGCGGAGTGACTGACCTGTGCCTTACCACAACATTGTTGACTGCACATTTCCGTTGACAGACACTGTCTTAGTGACTGAAATTACTTTTTTCTGTTCAGTTCAGTTCAGTTCAGTTCACTTGGGACTTTAGATAGCCTCACAGCTTTTAGCGTCCTAATCATCTTATTTATATGATAAACAGTGGTTGCATAATGCATGCATATGCTCAGGATATATTTTACTCTATTCTGTCAACCAAATTGGAATTTTAACATATTAACTTTGTGTTAGTATCCAGAAGGTTTTTAAAAAGTATTCAAATCTTTTGCTTTTTTAATGTGTGCAGGTAGTTTGTTCCAATATGGTGCCACTCTGTTACTAAAAGAAAAATTTTTAATATTAGTGCGAAAATATTTAATTTGGGATTTTTTATCACAATTTCTTGTAATTTGATTAGAGGTTAGTCGAAAAAATCTGTTAAAATTTTGTACTGTTAAGTCCATTAGATAGCTTGTAAGTCTCAATCAAGTCTCCCTATTCGTCGTCGGAATTTAAACGATGGTAAATTTAACCTTCACAATCTATCTACATAGCTTATATGTTTAAATTCCTTAATTAACAAGGTAGCTCTTTTTTTGCACTTTCTCAACACTCGCTGATTGCCTTTTTCAGTAAGGGCACCATATCACATTTCCATACTCCTGGTGGGGTCTAACTAATGTCTTATATAGAATTGCAAAAACTTCAGTCAGTATCCAAATATGAAAAAGACCGTCTAATTATACCAAGCATTTTGTTAGCTTTCATCATTGCACTGTTTATGTGCTTATCAAATTTCAGACTGCTATCAAACGTTACACCAAGATCTTTTTTCTTCTTCTGAAACGGAATCAATATTTGAGACATCATCATTCTATTTCATAGTACATGTACATTCCGGATTATTTTTTCCATAATGTATAACCTTGCATTTACCTGGATTTAAAATATAAATTGCATGTTTCACTCCACTTAATTAGATTATCAATATCATCTTGTGACTTAAGATCGTTACTTACAGAATCATATATTTTCGTGTCATCTGCAAATATATTACATGTACTAACTACACATTCCCGCAGGTCGTTTATAAAAACTGTGAACAGAATAGGTCCAAGAATACTTCCCTGCGGATATACCGCTTAAAACATCTATGCTTGAAGGAGAATTATTTCCAACTCTCACCCTTTGTACTCGATTAGAAAGAAAGCTCTTAAATCCAATTGTATACATTCCATTTTATACCATAACCTTCTCATTTTTTTAACAATCGGTAATGGGGCACAGAGTCAAAGGCTTTTCTAAAATCCAAGTAAATTACGCCAAAAGCAATCCCATCATCGATAATGTTTGTAAAAATCTTCCATTACTTCTAAAAGTTGTGTCACACAAGATTTACCCTGTCGAAACCCATGTTGGCAATCTGAATATAAGAAAAAAAATCATTCATATGGTTTACTATTTTATCTCTCACAAATGATTCAAGCACATTGCAAAGGATACAAGTCAAACTTACAGGGCGATAATTTCCTGGGTCAGACTTGGTGCCTTTATTAAATATAGCAGTTACAGTTGCAAACCTCCAATCACTGGGTACCACTCCTTCACTTATTGATTTGTTATATAACACACACAAAGGTACTGCTAGTTATTCACATAACTCCTGTAAGAATATATAAGAATTTTTCCATCAGATAAAGAGGCGCTGTCGATTTCAGGAACATTTTCAATATTTTCATGTATGAATACACTAGAAAAGAATTTATTTAGCACCTCGGCCTTATCATTATCACTAACTGCAACATTACCATCTTCTTTTCTCAGTGGACTTATTGAAGAGTTGACGTTCAATTTTGAGCGGACATATTTCCAGAAGCATTTAGGATTCTTCTTACTACTTTTTGCAGTTTCATGCTCATAGTCCCTCTGAATGTTTGTTCAGCGGCAAAACGACCCAGAGGGAACGCAGTTGCGACACAGTCCTAGTATCGTGGGTTGTGCGCAGGGATGGTAGAGGGATATGTTGCCAGCATCAGTTTTCACCGAGTTCAGAGGTACACACCATGGTCACTTTGATCATGACTTTCCAATTCTCGTTTTGAGCACAATCACAATGGGTACCCACCCCCGACTTCTTCTCCCGTACGCTCCCCCATTCCACGTCTCTCTCTCTCTCTCTCTCTCTCTCTCTCTCTCTCTCTCTCTCTCTCTCTATGCTCCCCCATTCTACGCCTCTCTCTCTCTCTCTCTCTCTCTCTCTCTCTCTCTCTCTCTCTCTCTCTCTGATTTCCCCACTCTCACCGGATTCAATTTGAAGGGCAGGGTAGTCATAATGATACAGATCTGAGAATGAAGCTGATCATGAGAGGTGCCATGTGCCACATTCCCCGTCTGAGAAAAAAGTAACTGCTGCAGAATTTGTCAGTTCTCTCTCTCTCTCTCTCTCTCTCTCTCTCTCTCTCTCTCTCTCTCTCTCTCTCTCTCTCTCTCTCTCTCTCTCTCTCTCTTCTTAATGGAAAGAACATTCAACTCACTTTAAGAAAATATTGCTTTTCAAATGCGGCTTGCAAGTCTCTTTTTATCTGTCATCGTCTTTTCTTCTTTTTTTTTTTTTTTTCTTTTCTTTGAAACTGAGCAGCAGCACCAGCACCAGCACCAGCGGCAGCAGCAGCAGCAGCAGCAACAACAACAGCAACAACAATAACAACAAATTAAAGACATCGCCAGGTATCCTCAGTCATCTTATGAACTTAACGGAACGGCAGAAAATTATGTTCTCGTGGATCTCAACGATTTTTAGTTCTTCAATGGAAAGCACATTCATTGAGTCAGTTAAGGAAATGCCGTTCTACAAATGTCGGCTTGCAAGATTGCTACTGTGGCTTGGTAGCCTACAGCGCGCACGTGAGCAGATTTTTTTTTCTTTTTCTGTTTCTTTCTTTCTTTCTTTCTTTCTTTCTTTCTTTCTTTCTTTCTTTTCACTTATTCTTGTACTGTGCGTGTTTACACTAATGCCGGCTGACTGTTATAACTCTTGAATGGTGGCTGACTGTTATAACTCTTGAATGGTGGCTGACTGAAACATTGAAATCCCGTCCTATGACAGCAAACTTGTGTGTGTGTGTGTGTGTGTGTGTGTGTGTGTGTGTGTGTGTGTGTGTGTGTGTGTGTGTGTGTGTGTGTGTGTGTGTGTGTGTGTGTGTGTGTGTGTGTGTGTGTGTGTGTGTGTGTGTGTGTGTGTGTGTGTGTGTGTGTGTGTGTGCGTGCGTGCGTGCGTGTGTGTTTGTGTGTGTGTGTACAGTGCGTATGCCTCTGTGTGTGTGTGTGTGTGTGTGTGTGTGTGTGTGTGTGTGTGTGTGTGTGTGTGTGTGTGTGTGTGAATATGCACTTATGTGTGAAAGGCTACATATGAACATTGATACAATAACTATAAATGACTTATTTTTTACAATAAATTTGCAAGTAGAGTGCTGGATAAAACCGTGTCATTTGTTTGCTGTAGATTATATCATTTAAAGATCACGTTTTGCTACATCTATCCCAGATATTCAAAACATAAGACTGACAACTTGCTCACTCTTCAGAGTACGATAATGTTGACAGTGGTGGGGTCTGAGAAGGTGTGAGTGTGTATGTGTGTGTGTGTGTGTGTGTGTGTGTGTGTGTGTGTGTGTGTGTGTGTGTGTGTGTGTGTGTGTGTGTGTTCCCCAATCTTAACTCTAAAGGAAGTAGATATGACATTTGGTATTGAATGACAATCTTCTTAAAGTTCGTGGGTGTTAACAAAAGATGTTTCTGTTACAATTCCTAGTTTTACAGCGGGTCAGCAAAGTGAAAATATTTTGTCAGTTCCAATCCCGGCCGGCGATTGAGTTTTACATCACTGTTACTAAAATCGCCCTCTCAACGTTAGTCCGTCTGTGAATGAACCGGCACTGCAGTCGAACGCTTTAATTTCTCTTGGCTTCTGTCACCATGTAACATTGAATGTAGTCTCACTGAACTCTATCACATTGTTTAAACTATCACATTGTTTAAACACAAAAAGTGAATGGCGATAAGCGCATATATTATGCATTGATAGGTCAAGTAGACCTCGCCTGTACCACCCCGGGATGGTCAGCTCTCCAGCTGTACGCCAGAAGTCCACTACCGCGTAGGAGGAGGCGGAGCAAGTCTCCGACTGCAACGTTGTTTGATTTTGACTGAGATAATAATTAATTATAAGTAAACGCATGCAACAACCAGACCCAAATGTGTATGTAGGAGAACGGACATTGTAAAAGCCGAAAGGTTTACGCAATAAGTCTCACTATCTACAGGCCTACCTATACCGTAACCGGCGCAGGTCACATTCTTTTGGCGCTGAGGGTCTTCGCGCCCAGCCTTTCAAATTCGACTTTGTTGAGACGGCGCTGGAGACCAGTCCCCAGCCCGTAGCCACGGTAACTATTGTACACCTAGTAGTAAGTGCAGGTCTGGGCAATCTCTCTCCCCCGGCTATGTCTAGCTCAGAGTCTTCAGCTCATCATCATCCATAGTGTCCACATTCATCCAGTTGATCATTCTGGCACTTTAGGGGGCAAACGCAGCTAAAAAAAAAAAAAAAAAAAAAAAAAATTGCAGTAGGCTGCAAGCTCTTGACCTGTGTCTGATGTTACAGCAGCCTCTGTTAAGTTGTCGTTCCACTCCTGGTAGGCCTATGTGGCAGGAACGAGTTCAGTCTGTAATCGCGGACACACTGGAGGCAGCTGAGCTGGTGGGAGTGTGTGGTCTTATGTCAACTTCCAATGTAACTCAGCTTGAGAGTAGAAGAGATGGAGAGATGGAGATGGTAGTAAAAAGATGTGAAAGATATGGGTATTGCAGACAGAACTACATGGTCCGTTATTACCATTTAGTTTGATTCTTTCCATGAAAATACGCTAGACCGAAGAATTTATTTTACGGAAAAACTTTCATTGGACGTTCGGATTAATAACCAGCACTTTTTAAGTAGAAAATGGGGAGTAGTAGAAGGTAGGGAAAGTTAACCTCAAATAGAAGCTTATCCCGTGGCTCTGAAATGTTGTAGTTGGAGTTTGTTCCCTTGGATGACGCGCGCTTGTTGACAAAGCTCCAAGCATAGCTAATGATCGATGATCGAACGTCTGAGGCTGGTCTGTCGGCGTTCATCTGTCGAACTATTCATCCTTTTCATATCACCGTTGAATGAGTTTGCAAGGTAAAATGTTCGTACTGCATTTCCTGACCACCTGTGGGAGATTTTAATGACTGGTTTATCCGTTTGAAACTGACCTGTGTTGTCTGTGACAGGTAGCAACGCATCTTCTCAGCATCCATCCCTAGTCTCGTCTGAGTGATTCTTCACGTTAGAGGTATGTAACAAATGTCGCATACTCATTGTCTTCAATGTGCATGGACTCAAAAAGTGTGTGCGGGTTTCTCCCCCAAGATTAGTATCTATATTTCATATATTTGTCATCAGCTTGGTTTTGATGTGATTTTCATCAGTGGTGACATTGATTAAATAGTCACAAATGATTATCATATGAGAACGTAAGTTCGCCATGGGTGTATGCATGTTTTCACAATACGACACTAGAACAAAGATTTTTGAACATTAACCTGTGTATGAAGCATTGAATTAAAATCTTCTGTGCATCTTGGCTACTAACTCGCTACCAGTTGTTCATCAGTTTGGGACAGAAGGAAAGGTTAGATTTTTAAATCAAGAAACCAAAATTTTAAGCCTCAAAAGAAAGACAAGAAGAAAAAAAGGCACGTACACACACACACACACACACATACACACACACACACACACACACACAGAGGCACACACACACACACACACACACACACACACACACACACACACACACAGAATTTTTTGTGTTTTATCATTAAGTGAAGAATACTGAATTTTGGCTGATATTGCATTTCACGATGTGACAATTTGTTGAAACAGCAGAAAGCTGTGCCTTCACTTTTTAAAAACTCTTACAGAATCAACACATACCAACTTGAATTTTAATTTAAATTTATTTATTTATTTTTATTATTATTATTTTTTTTTTTTTTTTTTTTTTTTGGGGGGGGGGGATTAAAGATAATGTTTTTTATTTCATTTTGCTCACAAGAACTTGTGTCATCAGGATGAGTGCAAATCATCAGTTAGGATTACCAGCATTTTACTGTTTCAAATGAGGAAAAAAACAAAAAACCCAAAAAAAACAAACAAAATTAGCTGCTAATGCTGCCCACCACTTTAAGTTTTGTCTTACAGGTAGGATGGTGAACTATTGCATTGCTTTTTACTGTTGCCGATTGCCATGATCATGCTTACAGCTTTGTTTGACCCATGGGCCTTCACAGTTTGCCTTAACAATTGTACATTTTGCTAGTGTGATCACTGATCCATTCATCCATTCATCCACCCATATGGTTAAAATTCAGAGCCAGTGGATTTACCTGTGAATGACAACTGCTGAGATTTGACTTTCAGGTCTATGACAGAATAATGGAGGAAGAACAGTTCAGAACATCATCTCCCCCTCTGTCTGGTAAGGATACTACAACATGGACTTTGATGCTATAGATGACAATCTTAGTCCTTTTCCAGCCAAGACAGACGTGGACAATTTAGACAATTCTGCATCACTGATCAGACGGGACCATGAAAATAATCTGGAACCCACGAGGGAAACCTTGCCACCCAAAACTGAGTGTGTTCAAGATGATAACAGATCACACAGTGAGCAGGAGTCCACCCCCAAGAAGAGGAAACCAAAGTCTTCTTCATCGTCCAGGCAGATATCCGTTCCGATACAGGATGACAATTCCAAGGATGCGACCGATGCTCAGAAAGTAGATGGACCTGGGAGAATCCCAAAATGAAGCGATGGAAAAAACCTGTGAAGTAAGTGAGAACTGATCATGACCAGACATTTGTTCAGTGTTTGTTTTGCTAGCATTAACATGTGTGTGAAACATTGAACAGTAACCAGCTATGCATTTTGGTTACTAATGCACTGGTCAGAAATCTGCTAAGTTGTTTAAATTCTCTCATCTTAGCCATTAATTCATTTATCCATCAGTTTCAAATTGTGCACAGTGTTGTCTCAAAACTTAGCAGATGTTATGTTGCATATATATATGGACTTGTCTGCATGCAGTGACACCACCTTGATAAAACTGAAACTGAAATTTTGCTCGCAGCTGACTATTGTAAGTACAGAGAATC
The DNA here is from genome assembly GCA_016801955.1 of Conus betulinus. Classification (NCBI taxonomy): domain Eukaryota; kingdom Metazoa; phylum Mollusca; class Gastropoda; order Neogastropoda; family Conidae; genus Conus; species Conus betulinus. Next base: position 290,868 of record JADBJO010000227.1, on the reverse strand, counting down.
TTGTTCCAATAATGTATGATTGTAAGGGTACATATTGAAAATCAGCAAACATGGAAGTTATAGATATATATGTTAGTAATAACAAAATTAAAATGCTGATGGTCTGTGACATCTGTTTCTCAGTGTGTTAGTTCCATGTAAGTACGGAGAATCTTGTTCCAATAATGTATGATTGTAAGGTACATATTGAAAATCAGCAAGCATGGAAGTTATAGATATATATGTTAGTAATAACAAAATTAAAATGCTGATGGTCTGTGACATCTGTTTCTCAGTGTGTTAGTTCCATCCCACTATTCTCTCTTAATTTGTAAAAATTATGGAATGGGAAAAGAAAAGAAAGAAACTAGATTTTATTCAGTTGGTTTTCTCATTGTCTTTTTGCCTCTTTGAGGGCTGCATTTTCTCTGGAATTAGGGACAGCAATTGTCATGTGTAAACCATTGTGATTGGGACTTGATGTATATAGGTAGAATGCTTATTGGCAGATTATTTAGTATAGTATATTATTGCTGCTACTACTGCTGCATGTTTACTCATTTCATTTACTTACTTTGCATGTTGCTTTACTCAATTGTCCAAACAGTCAATTGACTTTTCAAGGAGCCTTTCATGTTGGCTGTGTTTGTACATCTGTAACCCAACAAATGCTGATCTGGATTGTAAGCATACATGTTTCACTTTCTGCATGCAAGCCATTTTGACAGAGTTTGAAGGCATAAACAGGTTTATAGGGAATGTATGTGGAACTGGGAGACACTAAAGATCCCATTCTTCACTGATCGGGTCTTGCTGGGGCTGGACATCGCAGATGTCAGACCTGCAGAATGACATCAGCTTGATCACTCATTGGCTGTCACTGACCGTC
>JADBJO010000227.1:277500-285000 GCA_016801955.1 Conus betulinus | reverse complement strand
GATTTCCAGTGAAGTGTCAGGGGCTTATGACGTGATGCTGGCTGTTGTCTCTGGTCTTGACTTTCAGGTGCACAAAGCCGTGGAGGAAACTCAGGTCCGAGCATCGTCCCCACCTCTGCCAGGTAGAGGGTACTACAAACTGGACCTTGATGCTTTAGACGGCAGTCTCAGCCCTCTTCCAGCCAAGAAGGAAAACAAAAATTCGCCACTGCTGACAAGAAGAGACCCAGACCACACCCAGGAGTCCAGGAAGGAAAGTTGTCCGGGCAAAACTGAGGGCGTTCCAGAGGACAGCCGATCGCACAGTGAGCAGGAGACCACCCCCAGAAGAGAAAACCAAAGAGCTCATCGTCGTCGTCGTCAGCCAAGCAGAGCTCCGTTTTGTTGCAGAGCAAGGAATCCCAGGACTGTGGGAATGCTGTGGGTGCTGAGGGGTCTGCAGCGCCCCAGCTGGGAGGTGATGACAAACTTGTGAAGTAAGTGAAACACAGATCATGGTCTGCATTGGTGTGTGAAGCGTTTCTCATGCTGACAGTGGAAGGCTCCTAGCATGGAGAATTTTCTTTAAGTCTTCAGATCATGGCAGGATATATCAAAAGTCAGCATACTGGTTATTACTTAGCAAATGTAGCAGCACATTAGTGAAAATGTGCAAGAAATAAAAGGCTGTAAAATGTGTCATGGACATCATTATGGATTTTTTTGATTAAGTATAGATTTTTCAAAGGAAAACAGAAAAGGCTAGATCTGTCAAACCCAGTCCAAATCCAGTGGTGGCATATCAAGCCCCTGAGAAGAAAAAGACAAATCATCTTTATTGCCACGAAGTTAGTGGTAGTTTCAGTTGAGAGGGGGCACTGGGTTAGGAAAAATGGAGGAGCAAGTATCCAAATTGAAGTGCATTCTCCAAACGTGACAGACATAGAAGTTAAATACTGTGCCCAGTTTGAGGAGGCAAGTGATAGCTTGTTTTTTGTTTTCATCGTCAGGAATGTTGTTTGTCGTGCCTGTAGAAGACCACAGAGGTTGAAATATGTGGTGTTTTGTCTTGTAGTTTGTTTGGCTCTTTTGTTCGGCGGAACGGTCATTTCATTTTTAAGTTCCTTTTTGTTTTTGCCTGCTGTCACCTCACTTCGTAACTAACCTCCAAACGTGATAAAAAGTTAAAGCTAAAGAAGATAACATTTCAAGCTAAAGCTAAAGAATATAACATTTCCTCAGCTGTTAAATTTTGATAATTGGCTTTATGCATGCATATATCTATATCTCTGTCTATCTGTTTATCTATCTGTCTATCAATCTATTATCTATCTATCTATCTTTACATCTATTCTGTTCCTGACCAAAATTGAAATCTGAATGTATGCTGAAAATGGAGTGCCCAGTGTGTACAACCCAGGGCATCGCCATTAAAGCTTTGAATTGCTTATGTAGCGATAGTTATCTGTATGCAGGTGTGTGTTAAAAGTAGGAAATGGGCAATGAAATCCTTTGCATTTTCATGACAAGAAAAAACAAGCAACACTTTGTCCATGCCAGTTCAATGGCAGCCAAACCTTTGAATGTGATCAGTCATAGCTGTCTGTACTTACAACAGCACAGCATAGTCAGCCATGAATGTCAGTCATCAGTTCCCAATGAAAGCTGCATTTGCTGATCAAAGCTCTGAAATTCTGCGGCACAGTTCAGAACGTTTCACTCTAGACCAAGTCACCGGTCAGCTGGCTGTGTAAGGGAAGTAACTGTGTTTGATATTTTTTTTTTTTTCCCCACTTATCTTCATGCATAACAAGGCACTTTCTTAAATCAAGTGACCAGTTTCTATTTTGTTTTGCAGTGCCATAAAATTGTGATGTTTTCCAGACTCAAAATAGATAACTTTCAGACAGGAGAGTGTTTCAGTATTTTTTTGAGTTTAATTTAGAAAGAGTGGGGGTTTTGCCGCCGAGGACATTGACAAAAAAAAAAGGATCACATTTAACATTTAGGACAGTACTGTCCTAAATGTTAAATGTGATCCTTTTTTTTTTTTTGAAGAAGACCCAAGCGGTCAAAATGCACATGTCTTGTCCTGTACTTTGTTCGTCAATGTCCTCGGCGGCAACTACCCCCACTCTTTCTAATTTTGCTTCATTCTCCGCCATCAGTCGCTCCATTTCGAATTTTTTTTGTTTAATCAGATACATCAGTGCCTTCCAAATGCATTGTAGAAGTTTTTTTCTCATTTTGTGTGTGTGTGTGTGTGTGTGTGTGTGTGTGTTTTAATCAGGCGACACACATTTATCAGCTGCATGGAAAACAAAGGGAGAGAGAACTAGTAGTCCAGAATGAACCAAGTAAAATCGGTGTATGATGAATGTGCCAACTGCCCCACACAGCGATACATGTTTTTTCTTTCTTTTTTTTTTCTGGTGAATTCCAGGCCCAGAAAATCAGGGAAGAAGACCAGATCAGCCAGACCAGCATCAGCAAGTTCCGAGGAACAGGTATCCATTTCAGTGTGATGAAAAGTACTGTTTGTTACAGTTTTGCCATTGTTTTCATAACCAAGCGTAGGTGTGAAATTGCAAAGAACTACTGTAGTGAATCTTATTTTCAAAGAGGAAGTTGCCATATTATAAGCAAACAAACAAACAAACAAAAAATGAGTTGAGACAGAGAGGGAGTTGGAACTGGAGTGGGGGGGGGGGGGGGTAGAATTTTTTGTAAGGAGAGGTTGGCTTGAGGGATATACAAAGGGCAATACCAAGAACATCGATTCATGGGAAGCACACACATGATTCTGAATCAGTCTACTGTACATGAAAGAGCAGACCTCTGGTTTTGAATCAGACATAAAGCATTCTTCAGTTGTCTTTTTTTTCAATTGTCTTTATTCTTTTATTTTTAAGTGGATAAAATACACATGCATGCTGCTGTGGACATTCCTGTAATCATACACATGCACACATCCACAAATAGACAGACATACTTACACACAGACACACACACATGCATGGGTCATGCACACATGCACACACATGCACGTGCCCCCTCCACCCCCTGTACACACATGCACACACATACACACGCATGCGTACCCGTGCGCACATATCACACACACACACACACACACACACATGCACATCCATACGATATGAAGGCAGTAGATTCCAGTCCATAGATGTGTTTATGTCTAACCATATAATGAAGCCATTCTCTTTCACGTCAGTGGACACCAGAGAAAAGACACCAACTGAAGACCCTGCAGCCTTGTCAGCGGACCCAAAAGAAGCTGCCCCTCAACATCCTTCCACCAACATCCCCAGCCGGGCACAAGAATCCCAGCCCACCCCCAGGAACATCCTCCAGCAGGAAAACCCTCCTTGCCTTCTCAGAAAAATCCCCCTGCACCAGCGCCAACACCGGCACAGCCAGATCCTGCTCCAGGCCCGGTGACCTCAGTGAAAACGTCAGAAGATCCGTCCACCCTGATGGCGAGGTCCATGTCTGCTCTGGAGAAGTCCCCGCCCCTTCCCAAGAAGCACAGGTCGCGATCGGCGTCAGTCACTTCCGAAGACGCCTCTGAAATGCGACCGAGAAAGAACAAGAGTTCTGGGAAAGTGAGGAAGTCCAAATCGAAGAAGAGCAGTTCAAGCTCCAGACGAGACCCGATGGAGAGCAGCATGGATGGGGAGGCGGAACTGTTCGATAAAGGTGCTGGAGATGTTGCCGGTGCATCTGATCGAAGTGAGTGTGTTTTTTTGTGTGTGTGTGTGTGTGTGTGTGTGTGTGTGTGTGTGTGCGTGTGAGAGAGAGAGAGGTCTGCTCTACCACTACTGAATCATGCATATATGAAGATAGATAAATAGATATAGATAGATAGATAAGTAGGTACATAGATATATCAACACAGAGAGAGAGAGAGAGATATATGTGTGTGTGTGTGTGTGTGTGTGTGTGTGTGTGTGTGTGTGTGTGTGTGACAATGCTTGGGTTATTAAACAGTGGAGCTGACCACTCGGACTGTTGGACATTGTTTTTACCTACCTCCCTTGCATCCTTGAATGGCTCCTCATGCATAGGCTCAAAGACTTCTTCCTACAATTTACACTGTTTATATGATGATTTTAGTTTTTCAGCAACTTATTTCCTTACCACACTTTCTTTTTGATTTACTTTTCTACCCTTCACTGGCTGCGTTGGGGTGCCGCTGGATTCTTTTCTGGAACCCTTGGTGGTGAGAACACCACACCACAGAATAATAGACTATGGTGTGTCTCAATTTGATGCCAAGGGAGCACAGACACAATCAGCTGTGTCTCTCTGATGAGTCTGATCCAGCAGACTAAAGGCCTTAACACAGGCAGTATGAGCTGATATGTCTTCAGGACGGATTATCAAAGTTCTCGCAAGCTGCTGGTAAAGGGTTTGATGTTTATAATGTGTCGGCTGATTATATGTTCTCATGTACTTTTTCTCCTTCCAGTTCCATCTTCTCTCCCTTTTTTCTTTCTTTTATTTAAATCTTTACCAAGTCATTCATGTAATGACAGAATTATTGTTAGTCTGCACTTTTCCCACACTTCTGAATTGTTCAGCATAATATATACACACACATACTGTCCCACTCCATCTCTTACTTACTGTTTTTGTGTGTGTGTGTGTGTGTGTTTTTCCCAGTCAAGGTGGAATTTTTAAAGTAGAACTATTATACTGGAATTTTATATAAATATTTTTACCAAGCACAGTTTTGTTGTTCCATTCAGTTCTAACGTTAGTAGCCATCAAAAAGTGACTTGGCTGACATGGATAACTACCCCAAGAGAGGTGGGGGGGGGGGGGGGGGGGTGTCTCACTGACACCATCAAAACAAAATTGGTGAAGGTGTCAGTTTTTGTCTTGGACACCAGCAAGATCACAGGCATATCAGGAGAGATATAGGTGTCAGTTTTTTTGTCTTGGACACCAGCAAGATCACAGGCATATCAGGAGAGATATATAGGTGTTAGTTTTTTGTCTTGGGCACCAGCAAGATCACGGGCATATCAGGAGAGATATAGGTGTCAGTTTTTTTATCTTGGGCACCAGCAAGATCACGGGCATATCAGGAGAGATACAAGTGTCAGCTTTTATCTTGGGCACCAGCAAGCTCACAGGCATATCATGAGAGATATAGGTGTCAGCTTTTATCTTGGGCACCAGCAAGCTCACAGGCATATCAGGAGAGATATAGGTGTCAGTTTTTATCTTGGGCACCAGCAAGATCACAGGCATATCAGGAGAGACGAGTATGCAAGCCATTATATCCTTCCTATCCATACATTTTGAGGCTAAGAAAGAGGTTAGAAAATTGTCCTCATTATCATTATTATTCTTATTATTTTCAATGCTTTCAGGAGGTTAGTGCCCTTTGAATGTGAAAAACCCATGTTTGTACATCAAGGTTGATTTGTTTTTAAGAAAGCTGAAACCAGAGTGAATTCAGGGAGAACTCAGGCTGAAAGTATGAAAAAAAAAAATTGAACAACTTGTTCTTCTTGCAGATTCAATTACTTGCTGATATAATGTTAAAAATGTTGTCTACAATGATTGCCTTTGAAGTTACACTGCCAAACAGTTCTTTTCCTGCTTTCCTTGTTTGTGATGTGAAGTGGAGACTCCCACTCTCATGCGATTCCACTCCGTAGCCACTACAGTAACCATCACCATGTTTTTTTTCAAAAAGATGCCCCAGCATGCTAGGACTGGATCTTGAAATAGAAGCTTGGCAGCTTCTTTGGGGAGTGGTCTGAAAACAAGGCAGTGTGTACGTAATGTTGGTGTTTCTTTAGCCGCCTCTGTCCAGGTTCAAACTGACAATGTCTGGAAACAAGGCAGCATTTAATGTTTGTGTTTCTTTAGCCACTTCTGTCCAGTTGCAAAGTGAAACGACTGCAGGCGGAAATCTAAACAATCTTAAATAAATGTCAGCGAACTGCCCAGAGAAACGTGGACAAATGAGTCACAAGACAAACCACAACGCGTTTCGACCTCTTAGGTCTTCTTCAGGTGCAACAAAAATGAAACAAATAACGAAAATGCACTTAGCTTTGATCGCTTCTGTGTTCAGCGCAAGAAGAAAGAAGGCGTTGAATTTTTGTTTGCACCTGAAGAAGACCTAAGAGGTCGAAATGCATTGTGGTTTGTCTTGTGACTCGTTTGTCCACGTTTCTCTGGGCGGTTCGCTGACATTTATTTAAGATTCACTTCTGTCCAGGTTCTAACTCACAATGTGTGGAAACAAGGCAGCATTTAATGTTTCTGTGGTTCTTTAGCCATTTGTTTGTGTTTCTTTAGCCCCTTCTGTCCAGGTTCAAACTCATGCCTGAAACAAGGGTAGCATGCATTTAATGTTTGTGTTTTCTTTAGCCCCTTCTGTCCAGGTTCAAACTCACAATGTCTGGCTGGGGCATGACCATTATTGCTGGGAGACTTGCCTGGAGGGGCCCAAAGTCAAATGGTTGGAGCGTTTTCCAGCAGATCTACTGGTCATGAATTTGAACCACCCATAGGGTTAGCCTTGCGGCTGGAGATTCCTCCCTTCCAGCCAGCAGTTGATGGGTACTTTCCACTTGATTCAGTTCAGGGCAGTTTAAAGGCAGTGAAGGGAGAGGGATGGGCTCTGCCTTCCATCATGCAGTACCTTTACACACAGTCACCCTCAAACAGTTCCCTGCCCTACGGCCAACAGACTATGGGGACTCTAACCTTTAACCTTAACCTTTAACTAAATGCATGATGCACACAAGACTTACTGTTAGTTACTCTGTTGACAGATTTCTGTTTGGTGAATCTGGCTGGCTGATATTGTTTGTTTGTTTTATTTGTGAACATTGATGTCTCCTCTTGTCCACATCCTGTCAAAAGTCTGCAGCTTCTTTTCTGACAGACTGTCTGTGTTTATTTGCAGGTAAGGAACGGAAGAGGTCTCGCAGGCAGAGCTCTCATGGGTAAACACTTACGTTCTTTTGTGTGTATGTGGGTGTGTGTGTGTGTGTGTGTGTGTGTGTGTGTGTGTGAAGGTTATTTTTTTTGTAAAGTTCATTTGGATTTTTTGTTTTGTTGTTGTTCTTTCTCCTGCTCCTGCTTATGGGCATATGGGTCAGAACATCCAGTTCAAAGCTAATCCACATGAATCCTATCTGAATGAGGACTTTCTGCATAAAGACCTTCCAAGTGAAGACTCCCTTCCTTGAACTTAGAGGTAATGTGCCAGAACTTCGGCACATAGAGTGGCTCACATAACATGATGTGTCAAAGCATAGCCATGTGACAACATCTACCCTATTCCCTAGTGTGCTGATTCCAGTTAACTGTCATTCTACTGTATGCTGGCTGTCAAAAGTGACCCTCCATGTCATTCCTGTTCAGCTTATTTCACTAGGTTTTAGGGTTAAAAACACACCATTTGAGGACAAGTTCTGTATGGAAGCAGCTGCCATTTGCAGAGGGCTTCAGTTTGAGAAGATTAACAGTAAG
>JADBJO010000227.1:262500-272500 GCA_016801955.1 Conus betulinus | reverse complement strand
AGAATGGAATTCCAAAGCATCTCGTCTTCATCATTCTCATCTTTATCAATCAGACTTTTAGGAAAAGAGTAGTGTTCAAATTTGGTGGCCTTTCATGCCCTGCGCACCATGCTGATCTTATTTTTTATTTTTCTGACAACATCTGTGCCCTAGATGAGTGAGTTTATGTTGAGGGTTTTCCTCATTTTTATTTTCTCACTACATCTGTGCCTTAGATGAGTGAGAACAAGTTGAGTTTTTTTTTTTTTTTTAATTTTCTCACAACATCTGTGCCCTAGATGAGTGAGTTCATGTTGTGGGGTTTTTTTTGGGGGGGTTGACAACAGCAGATCTCATGGGGGCTGTGGCTGACTGTCATGGTGGTGTCTTGTCCTCCACTTTGTAGTCCTTGTCAACAGTAAGGGGCAGAGTCAGTGGGTGTCTTGTCCTCCCATTTGTAGTCCTTGTCAACAGTCAGGGGCAGTCAGTGGTGTCTTGTCCTCCACTTTGTAGTCCTTGTCAACAGTCAGGGGCAGTCAGTGGTGTCTTGTCCTCCCATTTGTAGTCCTTGTCAACAGTCAGGGGCAGTCAGTGGTGTCTTGTCAACAGTAAGGGACAGAGTCAGTGGTGTCTTGTCCTCCACTTTGTAGTCCTTGTCAACAGTAAGGGACAGTCAGTGGTGTCTTGTCCTCTTCTTTGTAGTCCTTGTCAACAGTAAGGGGCAGAGTCAGTGGTGTCTTGTTCCACTTTGTAGTCCTTGTTAACAGTAAAGGGCAGTCAGTGGTGTCTTGTCCACTTTGTCATCCTTGTCAACAGTAAGGGACAGTCAGTGTGGTGTCTTTGTCCTCCACTTTGTAGTCTTTGTCAACAGTCAGGGGCAGTCAGTGGTGTCTTGTCCTCCATGTAGTAATACTTGTCAACAGTAAGGGGCAGTCAGTGGTGTCTTGTCCTCCACGAAGTAATCCTTGTCAACAGTCAGGGGCAGTCAGTGGTGTCTTGTCCTCCACTTTGTAGTCCTTGTCAACAGTCAGGGGCAGTCAGTGGTGTCTTGTCCTCCACGTAGTAATCCTTGTCAACAGTCAGGGGCAGTCAGCGGTGCCTTGTCTTCCATGTAGTAATCCTTGCCAACAGTAAGGGGCAGTTTAGCGGTTGCCTTGTCCTCCATGTAATAATCCTTGTCAACAGCCAGGGGCAGTCAGTGGTGCCTTGTCCTCCATGTAGAAATCCTTGTCAACAGTCAGGGGCAGTCAGTGGTGCCTTGTCCTCCATGTAGTAATCCTTGTCAACACTCAGGGGCAGTCAGTGGTGCCTTGTCCTCCATGTAGTAATCCTTGTCAACACTCAGGGGCAGTCAGCGGTGCCTTGTCCTCCATGTAGTAATCCTTATCAACAGTCAGGGGCAGTCAGCGGTGCCTTGTCCTCCATGTAATAATCCTTGTCAACAGTCAAGGGCAGTCAGCGGTGCCTTGTCCTCCATGTAGTAATCCTTGTCAACAGTCAGGGGCAGTCAGTGGTGCCTTGTCCTCCATGTAGTAATCCTTGTCAACAGTCAGGGGCAGTCAGTGGTGCCTTGTCCTCCACTTTGTAGTCCTAGTCAACAGTAAGGCACAGTCAGTGGTGTCTTGTCCTCCCATTTGTAGTCCTTGTCAACAGTAAGGGGCAGTCAGTGGTGTCTTGTTCTCCACTTTGTAGTCCTTGTCAACAGTAAGGGGCAGTCAGTGGTGTCTTGTCCTCCACTTTGTAGTCCTTGTCAACAGTAAGCGGCAGTCAGTGGTGTCTTGTCCTCCCATTTGTAGTCCTTGTCAACAGTCAGGGGCAGTCAGTGGTGTCTTGTCCTCCCATTTGTAGTCCTTGTCAACAGTAAGGGACAGAGTCAGTGGTATCTTGTCCTCCACTTTATAGTCCTTGTCAACAGTAAGGGACAGTCAGTGGTGTCTTGTCCTCCCATTTGTAGTCCTTGTCAACAGTCAGGGGGCAGTCAGTGGTGTCTTGTCCTCCACTTTTGTAGTCCTTGACAACAGTAAGGGACAGAGTCAGTGGTGTCTTGTCCTCCACTTTGTAGTCCTTGTCAACAGTAAGCGGCAGTCAGTGGTGTCTTGTCCTCCCATTTGTAGTCCTTGTCAACAGTAAGGGACAGTCAGTGGTGTCTTGTCCTCCCATTTGTAGTCCTTGTCAACAGTCAGGGGCAGTCAGTGGTGTCTTGTCCTCCACTTTGTAGTCCTTGTCAACAGTAAGGGACAGTCAGTGGTGTCTTGTCCTCCACTTGTAGTCCTTGTCAACAGTAAGGGACAGTCAGTGGTGTCTTGTCCCTCTTCTTTGTAGTCCTTGTCAACAGTAAGGGGCAGTCAGTGGTGTCTTGTCCACTTTGTCATCCTTGTCAACAGTCAGGGGCAGTCAGTGGTGTCTTGTCCTCCATGAAGTAATCCTTGTCAACAGTCAGGGGCAGTCAGTGGTGTCTTGTGCTCCACGTAGATAATCCTTGTCAACAGTCAGGGGCAGTCAGCGGTGCCTTGTCCTCCATGTAGTAATCCTTGCCAACAGTAAGGGGCAGTTAGCGGTGCCTTGTCCTCCATGTAGTAATCCTTGTCAACAGCCAGGGGCAGTCAGTGGTGCCTTGTCAACACTCAGGGGCCTCCATGTAGTAATCCTTGTCAACACTCAGGGGCAGTCAGCGGTGCCTTGTCCTCCATGTAGTAATCCTTGTCAACAGTCAGGGGCAGTCAGCGGTGCCTTGTCCTCCATGTAGTAATCCTTGTCAACAGTCAGGGGCAGTCAGCGGTGCCTTGTCCTCCATGTAGTAATCCTTGTCAACAGCCAGGGGCAGTCAGCGGTGCCTTGTCCTCCATGTAGTAATCCTTGTCAACAGCCAGGGGCAGTCAGCGGTGCCTTGTCCTCCATGTAGTAATCCTTGTCAACAGTCAGGGGCAGTCAGCGGTGCCTTGTCCTCCATGTAGTAATCCTTGTCAACAGTCAGGGGCAGTCAGTGGTGCCTTGTCCTCCATGTAGTAATCCTTGTCAACAGTCAGTCAGGGGCAGTCAGTGGTGCCTTGTCCCGGGGTTGTCCTCCATGTAGTAATCCTTGTCAACAGTCAGGGGCAGTCAGTGGTGCCTTGTCCTCCATGTAGTAATCCTTATCAACAGTCAGGGGCAGTCAGTGGGTGCCTTGTCCTCCATGTAATAATCCTTGTCAACAGTCAGGGGCAGTTAGTGTGCCTTGTCCTCCATGTAGTAATCCTTGTCAACAGTCAGGGGCAGTTAGTGGTGCCTTGTCCATGTAGTAATCCTTGTCAACACTTAGGGGCAGTCAGTGGTGCCCTTGTCCTCCATGTAGTAATCCTTGTCAACAGTCAGGGGCAGCAGTCAGCGGTGCCTTGTCCTCCATGTAGTAATCCTTGTCAACAGCCAGGGGCAGTCAGTGGTGTCTTGTCCTCCATGTAGTAATCCTTGTCAACAGTCAGGGGCAGTCAGTGGTGCCTTGTCCATGTAGTATCCTTGTCAACAGTCAGGGGCAGTCAGTGGTGCCTTGCCAGTGTCAGTTTCAGACTAGGCACACAGAACACCACACAGGCACACAGAACACCACACAGGCACACAGAACACCACACAGGCACACAGAACACCACCCAGGTGACTCCACAGTGGTGCCAGTGTGGTAGGCTGTCCCATGATGACTTGATATTGACTGCTTCGTGTGGGCTGCCGGTGACTGCACTTCTGCAAGACAAGCCTAGATGTAGCTGTGAACATGGGAGCTGAAGAAGCAGTGTGGGAATATGCCACTGAAAATGAATATATGAAAAAAAGAAAAAAGAAGCTGTTTAAGAGGTGTGGCACGGCACACTGGATACACTTTAGTACTACATGAATCACTGACAACGGCATAGGTTGGCTGTTTGTTGGTTTGAACCCAGAGAGTATGTATATGAAAGATCCTCAAAGTGTAGCGAATTAGGCTTCTGTAGAAATGTTTTTTCTGATTTATATCCTTGTTTTATATTGTGTTTTTTTTTTTTCATTTTCTTTCAAGCAAACCCAAGACACCACTTAGTTTTTTTTTTCCCCCCCCATGAAAGAGTTTGATAATGGCATACCAAAGCAAACAAACAAATCAGAAAGTGAAAACCAGCATACCAGCCGTTACTTAATGAATGAAACACTCTAGAAACCTTATCTCCTAACTTTTTTTTTTTTCCTTCTTGGCTGTCAAGACCATCTGGCAATCAGGACGGCCAGTTCCCCACTGATGGTGTTCTACTAATCAGCAACACATGTGGCGGCAGGGACGGGGTGGGCAGAGAACCCAGGGAACCCTCAGCGGCAGATGGCGCCGGTGGAGGAGCAGCGGGGTGAACACGGCAGAGCCTGCTGGTCCCCTGCAAGGAGGTGGAAAGGTCCCCCAATGTGAGTGTGGGTTGACATGGGTCAGCGGCAGGCAGGCCTTGTGTGGATGGGGCTGCTTTTCTCCCCTCAGTCTGTCTTGTTGGTTTTAGGGGTTTTTTTTTTTGTCTCTAGCGTTTCTTCTCTTCTGTTTCTGTCTTTTCCATTCTTTCTCTCTTTTTTTTTTTTTTTTTTTTTTTTTTTTTTCTTGTTGGTGCGTTTGCATGTATGTTTTTTTCTGTCTGTTTGTATATCAATATGTCTGTCTACCTGTCTGTCTGTATGTATGTCTGTCCATTTGTCTGTCTGTCAGTCCGTCTGTCTGCCTGTCTGTCTGTCTCTCTCTCTCTCTCTCTCTCTCTCTCTCTCTCTCTCTCTCTCTCTCTCTTTGTCAGTCTGTCTGTGGTTCAAACCACATCTGTTTTATTTTCTCTCTCTGTTTCTGTCTCCTTCACACACACACACACACACACACACACACACACACACACACACACACACACACAACTCTCACAATCACACACATGTTTATACCCTTCATGCTTATGGTGCCTTGGACCTTGACTCCCAAGCTATACACCCCACTTACTCAGTGACTTCTGCTCCGTTAATGGAGAGGCTAGTCATATGAGGTAGACAGGCATTTAGTCAAAATTGGTGGGTCTGTCAGCTCATGGTTGCATAGTGTGTGCATGTTTTTACCTAGTGTACGCATTGATGTTGCACGCCAGAGGGCTTCTTCAGCTCCTTTTTTTTTTTTTTTTCTAGCTTGTAAGTGAGACTCGCTGCTGCAATTTTTTTTTTCTTTTCTTGTAGTTTGATATGTTCTCTGTGATACATTCTCTTTCTTCTCTGGTGTTTTCTGTCATTTTTTTGGTTTTGGTGTTTTTTTAATAATAGGTTTGTTTCATTGAGACTATGACTATTTTTGGCAGCTATGTGTCTCCTCGTCTATGTCATGATGTCATGGTCTTACATCACCCGTGCCCCATTACCTTTCATGATCTCTGTCTGTCTGTCTCTGTCTGGTCTGTCCATTTGTTTGTCTCTCTGCTGTCTGTCTGTCTGTCTGTCTGTCTCTCTGTCAACCCCCCTCCCCCCCTCTCTCTTTTTTTCACTTCAGTTTATTCCCTCCCTTTCCTCCATCTCCTTCCTCTCTCTTCCTTTCTCTAACTCCCTGCTCAATTGCTTTATATTGCCATACTTACCCTCCCCCCCAATCTCTCTCTCTCTCTCTCTCTCTCCCATCTCTCCTCTCTCTCTCTCTCCCTCTCTCGTCTCTCTCTCTCTCCCCTGCTGTCTCTCCCTTTATTCTGCCAGTCATTTCCATCATGTCTGTCTCTCTTTCAGTTATCCTCCCCCCTCCCTCTCCCCCTCTCCTCTCTCTCTCTGTCTCTGTCTCTGTCCTCGGTCTCTCCTCTCTCTCTCTCTCTTTCTCTGTCCTTCCCTCTCCTGCGGGGGCTCGTTTCTCTCATCTCTCGTCCTCTTTGTTCTCTCCTTCTCTCAAATCTCTCTCTCTCTGTCTCTCTTCCCTCCTCTCTCTCTCCTCCACTCACTCACACCACTCCGGGGGGTCACTCTCTCTCTCTCCTCTCTCTCTCTCTCTCTTCTCTCTCTCTCTCTCATCCCACTCTCTCTTTGTCCTCTCCTCTCTACTCTTTCTCTCCATCTCTCTCCCCCTCTTTCTGGGTTTTATTTGATACCTGGCTCTTTGTCCTCCCTTCATCCACCTCACCCCTCCCTGCCCTCTGCTCCTTGATCCCCCCTCCCCCCCCCCCCCCCCTCCCCCCCCCCCTCTCACCCCTGCAATCTCTCCGTTAGACTAAAGCTCCCTTCCCAGTGTTTGTTTTCAGACAGACGTGTTTTCAAAGGGGACAAGAATGGGAGTGGGATGAGTGTGCCCTCAGGGTGGGAGGGGAGGAAGGGGGAGGGAGGAGGGTTAGCAGATGGAGGGAAGGAGGAAAGAGAGATGGAAGGGGAAGGAGGTCAGGGGAGGGAGGCTGGGGGGTTAGGGAAGGAGACCCATGGCAAATAAACAGAGGGCTGGAAAAACCATTATCATTTTCACCTGTGGCCTTGGCACTGTGAGGTGGAAAGGCTGGAAGAAAGGAGATAGAGGGAAAAATAGAGAAACACACATACATACCAAAAAATGTATAGTTTTTTTTTTTTTTTTTCTTCTGTCTTTGTTTTTGAATGATTGCAGGTTTGGCAGGGCGTTGCAGGGCATTGTGTTCTTGTGCATGAAGAGAGGGCCAGTGCCTTGTACAGATGTCGCTCAACGTTCAACTGGAATTGTCAGAGAGAGAGACAGAGAGAGAGAGAGGCTTCAGTCTCATGCCAGCAGGAGAAAGAGTGGTAGCGTAAGAGAGAGAAGAGAGAGGGGGGGGGGGGGGGGGTAGAGGATGGTAGATAGGATGAGAGAGGGACAGATAGAGATAGACACAGTGAGAGAGATGGTGAAAAAACAAATGAGAGATTTCTGATTTAGTCAGAATGATATGAAATAGGACAGGCGAGAAGAACAGAGGAGGAGAGAGAAGAGGGGGTGGTGGGGGGGGTGAGAGAGAGAGCGAGAGATCAAGAGAGTATCAGCGCGTTCTAAAAGAAGGAGAAAGATGCCGGATACAGAGAACTAGGCAGAGATTAGAGAGCAAGCAAACAAGGAAAAAGACAGACGTAGGTAAATGGCAACAGATAGCAGAGACCAGTCCTAAAAAACAACAGATACAAGATCCAAGGAAAGGGAGCAGAGTAGTAGGGGGGAGACAAAAGAACTTAGAGGCGAAACCGGAGTGCGACAGTATAGAAACCGGCAAGAAAAAGAAAGACGAAACGACCAGTAAACAGTGGGGTACATACAGATACAGAAACACTAAGATGGATGGAGAATGCTGACAAGGCATGTGAGAAAGAGAACCAAAATACAAAGAAGAAGTAGAGAATATAAGGATGTTATAGAAAGAGATCGAGACCAGGAAGAACAGAGGATGGCGTATTTAAGGCCAATAAAATGGACAAGAAGAATTAGAACAAAGAACAGAAGATGTCCCATGCGGACAAACCTGAAAGGGATATGCAGGAAGATATCCGCAACATAACTAGAAAATACAAAGGAGATAAAGATAGCAGTAAGAGATAAGAAAGATTATCATATGACAGGCAAAAAGACTAATAAAGAACACCAGAATGATACACTCAGGAAAACAGGGGAAACATGGATAACAGAGTAGAACAGAGGGAGGGAGATATTGAGAAAAACAGAGATAACAACATGTAGATGTGGAGAACAGGAGTGTGATCCTTGATGGGGGGGTGTGGGTGGTGGGTTCATGACATAAGAGACATACACACAGACAGAGACCACAGCGAGAGGGTAGCAATTAAGAAAGAGACCAAGATAGCCCGAGATAAACACAGATCTGAGACAGACGAGAACAAACAATGAGAAAAAGACAAACCTAATCACGACAAAATAAAAATTAAGAAGAGAGAGATGAAAAAAGTTTAAGCATTGAAGGTGATGGTTGTGATGGAGGAGAATAATAAACAGACCCAGAGAAAGAGTAACAACCGAGAACAAATACACAAAGCAATGACATGGACGGCGCCCCGACCCGAAACCCTCGGCGGCCCATACGCAACCCCTAATCATTTAATACAGTTTCCTCTACTCCTTTCGCCCACGTTGATGATATAAGATTGTCGTAACCATCTGTCGCTGGTAGCTGTACGAAACACATTAGGAACAACAGTTCCCACCTCCAGAGTTCCCCCCCCTTCCCCCAACCTCCGCCACAACGTCCCTAGGCTCCGGAATCGACTACCCCGACCCCCCCCCCCCCACGCCCTCCCCCCCCACCCTCCCCATCTCAGTCTCTCATAGTTTTGTGTTGTGGTTGTTGGGTTATTTTTGGGATCACACCACCCTAATTCACAAACGTTGTTTTTTAAGTTTTAACCATCCTAACCCGTTGGCTCTCTCTGTAATTCTGAACTATCGTCAAGAATATCGGTACGGAATCTCTCCTTCTCTCGCCAATATCTCTCTCGTCTCTCCGGGGTCGGTGGGGTGTCTAATGGGGTCCCCAGGTTCTCTCGTGGGCCAAAATCCACAACATCCTCAAATCTGCGGTCTCCTCATGCTCCTCTCTCCCCTCTCTTCTCGTCTCTCTCTGACTCTCCCCAAAAATCTTCTAATCCTACTCTCAGATCCTCCTCATCTCCTCATCCAATCTCGAAGTACCTCGCCGTCAAAGTCCTTCGTTTCATTCTCTTCCCCTCGCCTCTCTATCTCTCTCTCCTCTCGCCACTCCTCTCTCTCTCGAGAAAAAGGGTCGGGTGCGGGGGGGCTCCTCTCTCTCCCTAAACTCCGGCCTCATCTCCCCTCTCAAAAACACTCAACCGACCCCTCCATCCTCTTCACTACGGAGGTCTCACGTCGGGTTTGGCTCATCCCCGAGGGGGAGTGGGTGTCCAAAACATCGTCTGCGTCGCCGCTCTCTCACTCCTCAAAAGAAAGACCTTTTAAGTCGTCAACCAGAGTCAAATCCCGTCAACCCGGGGGCATAGCCCGATCCTCAAGATCCTCATGCACGGGAACTCCTCCTCTCCCTCTCTCGTCTCTCTCTCCCCTCCGTCAACAAAAATATCAAATCAAAAACCTCACTCAAACACTAAATCAAAATCACTTCTTTTCTTTTTCCGTCCTCCCTTTTTCTTATACTTTGTCTCCCCTAGAAAGAAGTTCCCTTTGATCCACTCTCCATCCGTCCGCCAACAAAGGGGGGACGGGAAACCCAACGACGGGGAAAAAAAAAACCCCCAATCAAAAACCCCCAACCTGAGCCATCTAAGCCACGTGCGGGGTCCTACCTTCCAAAAAAAAAAACACTCAATCGGAAAAGAACCGGGAGGACAAAAGAAAAAGCAAAAAAAAAAAAAACAAGAGTAGTCATCAACAAAAAAAAAAACCAACCAAGAAAAAAGGGAACCCATCCGGGCCAAAAAACATAGTCTTCTCGCAGAACGAAAAACGTCTACTTAACCAACCAAAACAACAAATAGCTCAATCCTCTTTCCTCACCTCGGGGGCTCTCTTTCCATCCTCCGTCCTCGCTCCCTCTAATCAAACACTCTCAAACCGCCCTCAACCCTCCTCCTCAAAACAAAAAACTCCTTCCTCTTTTCGCACTCTTCCCCCTCTTCGTCTCCTCCTGTCCTAACAAAAAAAAACAGAAAAAAAAAAAAGGGTCATACAGAAATCTCTCCAAAAAACACACACACACACACATCAACACAACACACCACACAACGCACACACACTCACACACACCTACACATCTTCCACATGCACACACACAACTCACACCACCACACCACACACACATACCACACCCACACGCCCCCAGGGAACCACCACACATACACAAAACAAAAAGGCTGTCGCTCAACGCACACACACACAAACCAACACAACACACACCCACCCACACACAACACACACTTCACCTCTCTTGGCTCTTCTCAATCTCTCTCTCTCTCCTCTCTCTTATACACACACACACACACACACACACGAAAAAAAAAACACACATTATATCTCACACATGTACAAGGGACAACACCTCCGGGTCAGCACACA